>JAHZNI010003673.1:0-11472 GCA_027744415.1 Seira ritae | reverse complement strand
GAAAACAAAACATTTTTCCACACGGATGCGGCACAAGCCGTAGGAAAACTTCCAGTTGATGTAAACGAAATGAATATTGACCTCATGTCAATCAGCGGACATAAGATATACGGCCCCAAAGGGGTTGGAGCGCTATACGCCAGAAGGAGACCGAGAGTTCGGTTAGAGCCGATATTTAGTGGAGGTGGACAAGAAAGAGGTATTAGAAGTGGCACTGTACCAACACCACTAGCCGTTGGCTTTGGGGCTGCTTGCGCTGTGGCGAAAGAAGAAATGAAGGTAAAAGCGGTTTAATCTATGTTTAGTTGCATTGAGGTTATAAACTGCTAATTGACGAACTTTTTGTAGTATGATTTCGCGAGAGTAGGGAAATTAAGCCAACGTTTTTTAAAGTTCTCAAAATTCAAAAAGTACATTATGAGACTCTGGAGCTGCTTAGACACGCATATGATTAACAGATGCTTTGCAAATGAATTTGTTTTCAGTCCTCTTTGGGAAATGGTACAAGAAGGGGTTGACCTGAAGGCTATAAAGTGGAGTCAACACTAATGACTAAATATTGTTATATCAATCCTAGCGTTATACAATTATTTTTATGAATAATTTGTAATGAGAGATTTGAGAACAATTAAAATTTAGTGAGAAAATTGATTACGACGAAAATTTTATTTGCTTGCATGCTTTACGCTGTGTTGTACATACGAGTGGAATTGTAATTAATTGGACGGACATCAGTTTTCATGGGAAGATACAGCAGGAACAGCAGCCATCTGGGTCAATGAACTCGTAAGGAGTGTACTGGCATAGTCGCCTAGAAAATTAGAAAAAATGGCATTGATTAAGTGTAATATAAACATGAGCATGCCAATTAAGTACTACGAGTCTACGAGCAACAATATACGGCTTTTGGCTCGAGAACATAAAACGCACCTCTTTGCGAAAGTTGTGCAAGTCGGAAGATTCCTTCCATGGATGAACTGCTCCCCAGGAATATGACCAGCGTATGATATGCACATGTATTCGCCGTCCCGGTAGATTCTCTGTGAACATAAACGAATCATTAAGAAAGTTTTCACCTTTGCTGAATCGAGGAATTCAGAAGGAAAATGAAATGACCATGACTTACAGCGTCTATGCAAGGTTTCAAAAAATTGCATTGGGGCCACCTCTTCTCACGCCGTCTCCTGCGAATTCACAAGCAACCAATCAATGTGCAATCGAGCTATATATATTTTCCCTAAAGTCCTTATGAATTTCAGCAAGAAAGCAAACGAATTTTACCTTTTTCCACAGGGCGCTGGGCAGCCGAGGTTTGTACTGCAAGTGGGTGGACAGCAACATCCGCCTCCACAGCAAGCCATCTTCGAAAATTACTTGTAGTTGGATGGAAAAACTACTGAAAAATTATTACGGAAAATTTTAATGGCGATGTCCGAAGGAGAATTGGAGTTGACTTGAATTTTGGGACGGAAGATTTATTAAAAATCCGAGCAATGCAAGAAACTGGAAAACGAAACTGAAAATTGATTTGACGGCTGATGATACCGGTGAAAAAAACTTGTTGATTTATTTAATTGCAAAAAACGTTGCGTACATGGCAACGAAAGGTTTTTGTGCGAACGCACCATGCCAAAATGCTTTACGGTTTCATATTACCCCAGAAAAAGCCCCAAAGAGGAGTCGAAGTCGAAGCGTCTACAATGAGACTCGAATTTTTTATTGATCATGTAGAAAATATTAATAAAGGTCATACGCAAGCTATATAATTCCTTTTCATATTATCGAGAAAGAATGTATTTTTTATAGCAAAAAGGCTTGTTGAAACCTTCAAACGTTAATTTCTCTTAAACAGTTTAGATATATTTCTTCGGATCTTTACGTTGGCCCTCAAAGCTCCCATTATGTAGATTGTAGATCTTCAATCAATATAGTCTTAACTTTATATTATAAATTATAATTCGTTTTATTTTATTCTTTATTTTATGAAAAACTCATTCGCATTTTCTACATCCATTCCATTCCTCTAGTCACAAGTCACATTCTGCTTGAGGGTCCAGCCAGGTCCACACAGCAGCAGACCAACCGCAACCAAGAAAAATATTTCTTTATGGAGTACAATGTGCAATGTACGTACGTGAGCCGGTAAAATTATATCGTGCAAGAAGAGTCAAGTTCATCATCATCTCTATATCATTATATCAGTCAGCTGGAAACAAAGAATGCTGAAAATGTAGACTTGTCAAAACGGATTTCTTCAATTTCCGAGAACCCATCAACTTTTTCGTTGAGTTAAAAGTAACTTTTTGGTGAAGTCTATTCCCTAGTTCATCATGGCACTCGAAGGTGGGGATAATTCACCATTTTTTAAAATGTGTGGAATTTGTACGACTCCGTTAAGAAATGACCACAAACAGTTTTCTGTCATCGTGAATGTTAATATATCTAAAAATCGCATAATTAAAGATGACTCCAGCTTGGAAAGTTTAGAAGGTAAACCTAAGAGCGTTCTCAGCATGCTCGCCTCAGTATTTCAATATCCATTTAGTGAAATGACTGATCAGTCGGAGTTCTCACGCAAAATAGAAAATTGGCTTATCGACCAAGAACCCTTTTTGACTTGTGAATCCTGTTCTAAAAATGTGGCAAGTTTTCACATGAGCTTTTTGCAACTTCGGAACTTAGTTCATGAAGCGTCCAAACTTTCAAATGCCATCAAGGACTGGAGGAAACTGGTTACTGATAGCGCTTTTGAGACACAAATAGATCTGCGTTCGACGCAAAATAAAAGGAATTTAAAATCTGCAAAAATTAAAAGTCAGCGAAATGTTAAAAATACTCATTGCACTTCAGTGGCTGCCGGTGATGTTGAGAGCATCTCAAAAGGTAAAAAAGAAAGCGAAGAGAAAGAGAAAAAAGAAATATCTATGCTCGGTTTGCCTGAGGTGTCCAATTTTTCAGAACCTACAGGTAAGCGTAGCAATCTCGTTGAAATATAAATGAAAAGAAACTCATTATCATAATGAACGAAGCGAACTTTTCTTTGAAGATGCTAGTCCTATTCCACCCAGACGAACATCTACTCGCATCCAACTGGCAAAGGCGAGTCCCCCAAAAGCCTCAGCCGTAAGCTCATCGCTTCTAACGGTGAATGCTGGAAAGAGGAAGCAAAATGAAAAATCTTTATCGTCAAATGATGGGAAAGTGATCACACCTTGTTCGAAGACGACAACTGCAAAAATTAGCAATAAATACAAATATAAGAAATCACAACGACCTCAGAAGCGCCTACAATTGCAGAGCTCCACTTCCGAGCCCGCGTCCACTTCTCCCCAATGCCTTTGCATTGTTTGCCACCAACTCTTCTCCACAATAGGGGTTCTAATTGAGCATATCAATTCCGTTCACGATGCTTCTGAGCCAGGCATGCAAATTATGAAGACGGAAAACCAAGTAGATGCCTCATTAGAGACTGGAAAAAGTGAAAAAATCACGGTGAAAGTTGAATCTTGCCCGGACGCATTAGCATGCCTTCAGTGCAACGAAGAATTCAAAAGCAAGCAGCAACTTCGAGAGCATGTCCTGTTTCACACTGAAAATGAGCCGAGATTTGGTTGTGCCATTTGCCCCAAGAAGTTTTTCAAGCCAAAGTCTTTAAGGAAACATTTGTTAAGTCATTCAGCAGACAAGTTAACTTGCTCCGAATGTGGAAAATTTTTTAGGAGGTAGGGGATAGTTTATCACTTTTTACTTTTAAACTTAAATGTTATGAGAATTACTTACTGAAAATAGTGCATGTGCTTAACGTAGATCTGATCATTTGAAACGGCACAAACGAATTCACGAACGGGAAGAAACCAAGAAAAATGACAACCTAACGAAAGCGGAAGTAGCTGGAATGAAATCCCTTCGTCATGTATGTTCCGAGTGTGGTAAAGCATTTCAAAGGAGGGAGTATCTTGAGGCGCATATGAGAATTCACACAGGTGTGTATTTCTATGAGTATATTATGTTTTATTGATATGTGATGGAATATTCTTGCGATGCAATAAATTATTATTTCGTTAAATGGTTAAATGCATTGTTTTCTTTTAGGAGAAAAGCCGTTTCAATGTGGAAGTTGTGGAAAAGCTTTTCGTAACCCCAGGAATCTTAGCCAGCATCTGGTCACGCACAAAACTGATCGACCTTTCTGTTGCAGGTACCTGAAAACCATATCAGTCTACCACGAAAATACGAAATATAGTATTTTTCTTCGAAAATCAATTGGCTTATTTTGATTTTATCAGTGTTTGCGGGATGACATTTAAGCGACCTCATCATCTCAATGATCATGAAAAAACTCACCAGGAAAATGTGGAGAGACCATTTGTCTGCACATTTCCCTTGTGCGAAAAAGCTTTTAAACTCAAGAAACATCTCGTGAATCATGAACTTGTCCACAGTACTTCAAAAAATCACACATGTCACGTTTGTGGAAAAGCATTCAACAGGTTTTGGATTAATGTCATGCATTTAATGCTTTCGTTTGATTTCATTTTTAAAATGACTCGTGAATTTTTTTACTAGGAAGGACAACCTTCGTCAGCACATTGATAAAGTTCATGGAAAGCAATTAGCAGAGGACCTCTTGGAAGTCGTGGAAAAGCAAAAGGCTCAGAGACAGCAGTCTCAGACTGTTCTGCTTCCTTAGGATTAACGCACCGAAAAAGCTGAACTAAAAGTTGATGTTGCAAGTTTTATGAATTGAATATTAAATTGAATTGTATGATAAAAAAAAAGTATATAAAAATTGTTCAACGTTTGTTATAGATGACTATTTTCTAAATGACTATAAAAATAAAGTACCTAATACAGTTGATATTATCATGAATTTCATTTCTCGTTACATTATTTCATGTTCATGTTCATGGTTTACCTTGGTGGTGCGTGGGAAAAAAATTGGAAATCTGTAAAACAATCGTGCTTAGTAATGACAGATGCAATTGAATTTTTTTGTGCAATAAAAAATTCTTGGAATGAGAATTTAGGAACAATTACACAAAGTCTGTGGCCTTCGGGAATCAGAAGAGTTGAGCTATTGCATCATCATTACATTACACTGACGGCATTGCTCTCATCTAGCCCCAAACTCAGGTCACGAAAGATTGCCCGATATGCTACTATTACTTTTGGTCGTACATTAGTATGTATATTCCGTAGAAAAATTGTATTACGATTGCGACACTTGTCTATGGCTCTTCGCTAATTTTTGTTTACAGATAATTATTTGAGCGAGATAATCATCCTAGTAAAGTAGCAAGTGGCAAGACAAGTGTACAAGAATATAAAAGAATTCCAGTGATCAAAGTTCAGAGTTGGAGATTGAATTGAGGTCTACCGACGAAATTATTTGCTGACCATAGACTTCTTGCTGTGAATTTGGATCGACTATTTGAAAATAAAATATTTTGACAATCATTTTAACTAGTTCCTTTTTAGTAGCCTCTGCACTTTGCAAGATCCTTTATTAACTTACAAAGTTTTCTGTATTTTTCAAACAAAAATCCACTAGTCAAGTATGATAAGGCACCTGTCAAATACTAACCGACTTGTAGTCGGTCGCCTAAAAGGTTACCCATGCTTAGAAAGGATTCAAGCTCGAACAGGGGGAGCATTTATTCTATCTGTTCGCTCAGTTTCGACAAAATCCTCCGGGTTACAGAATCAGTCCGTACCGTTGTCAGCAAGAGAAGAGGCAGTTGACGATAGAAAGAGGGAAGCAAGTCTTGGGGAGTCTGAGGAAGCTGATGATGGGAAGGAGTACAAAGAGAACTTTGGAAAGGAAATATTTTTAGGAAGATTCGATTTAAAGTTGCTTGAGTTCCCGGAGGTGTTGGACAAGGAGAAATATGACACGCTCCATGAAATGGTGGAGCCGATCGAAAGGTTTTTCAGTGAGAAAGGTGAGAACAAGGTCGTTGATAAGTATTTCCGGTGCTTTTGTTTTTTGTGACATTTCAGCGTTTTAATTTTTCTGTCGCTTGTTACAGTTGACTCCAAGAAGATCGACGAAGAAGCCAAAATTCCGGCTGATGTTTTGCAGGGATTGAAAGATATGGGATTGTTTGGACAACAGGCACCTCAAGAATATGGGGGACTCGGCCTCAACGCCACGGAATATGCAAGACTTCAGGAGGTCATATCCCTGGATGGGAGTATTGCAGTAACGCTTGCCGCCCATCAAACAATCGGTTACAAAGTAATTAAGCATCGGATTCCGTTGATTATTTAACGTGGAGATTTAATCTGTTTTCATGGCATGCGTAATACTATTTGCAGGGCTTATTGTTATACGGCACTGAAGAGCAGAAACAAAAGTATTTGCCAAGACTAGCATCGGGAGAAATGATTGCGGCATTCGCTTTGACAGAACCCTCAAGTGGATCTGATGCCGCATCCGTGAGGACCAAAGCCACTTTATCTAAAGATGGAACCCATTGGGTATTAAATGGAAGTAAAATCTGGATCTCTAATGGCGGAACGGCAGACTTTTTCACTGTGTTTGCCAATACAGCGGTAAGGATATTTAACAGTTGTCACCTTAAATACGCTCAGAATACATAATATGTAATGTATTTTAAATTTTGTTTTCTTACAGGATGATGCTGTCGACTCCAAAGCATCAAAAAGAATATCAGCGTTTTTAGTTGAGCGAAATTTTGGGGGTGTTACGAGTGGGAAGCCGGAAGATAAGCATGGTATCAGGGGGTCAAACACCGCGGAAGTTCATTTCGATAATTGTATTGTTCCAGCGGAAAATATTCTGGGAGAAGTGGGGGACGGTTTCAAAATTGCAATGAATATTTTAAACAGCGGTCGCTTTAGCATGGGCAGTGCAGGAGCAGGTAAATAACCAAGATGCACAATTGAAATATAAAATGTTAAGATGTTTTCAAAGCTAAAAATTTTTCGGACAGGGTTCTTAAAGAAGTTGATGAGTATAACCGCTGAGCACGCAATCAATAGGAAACAGTTCGGAAAGCCGCTTGCAGAATTTGGTCTGATACAAGAGAAGTTCGTAAACACCGCTGTTGATATTTACGTGATGGAAGCAATGGCGTACACTACCGCTGGCATGATCGACAGTGGGGATTATAAAGATTGTGCTCAGGAAGCTGCAATGGTCAAGGTACGATAGCAATGTTCAAAATATCAGAGCATAATAAAATTTGGGGAAGCATAATAATGAGCGAGTGTCAAAATTGCAGGTCTTTAGTTCAGAAGCAGGTTACAGAGGGATTAATGAAAGTTTACAAATATTGGGCGGAATGGGCTACATGAAGGACTATCCGGTCGAAAGGGCTCTTCGTGATGCTCGCATTATGTCCATATTTGAAGGAACCAATGAAATATTACGCTTATTCGTAGCACTCAATGGTGAACTCACTTTTTAAAACTTAACTGAGCTACTTTTTTAATTGGCTGACAAAATAATAAAATTGCGCCATTCTAATTGGCGAATATTTGCAGGATTCAAACACGCTGGCCAGTCAATGCGGGAGTTAGTTAAACAACTTAGGAACCCCTTTAAATTCCCTAATCTTGTTTGGAAGAAAGCTATGGAGCGCAGGTTTCATGCACGTGATATGCCCGCCCTAAAGTTACATTTAAATAGATATGTTCACCCATCCCTTGAAGAAACTGTTGCACTCCTCGAATATTCAGTGTCGCGTCTTCAGTACGTGGTGGAAATGCTGCTGCAAGAATTTGGTGCAAAGATAATTGATGAACAACTAATGCTGAAGAGAGTAGCTGATATAGCCATTGATATTTATGCTATGACCTGTGCGGTTAGTAGGGCTTCTCGAGCGTATTGCATTGGATTAAAACATTCTCAAATCGAGGTCAGCATACAATTTTAATGCATATACTCTGAATCATCCAAAGCAAAATAACATGTTTTATTCAAGATTCAAATCTATGTATTTGTTTCAGCTATATCTGGCGCAACATTTCTGCATAAATGCAACCCACAGAGTAAGGCATAATGCACGTCTATGTCTAGGAGGTCCCCCAGATCATGGGGACGCCCTTACTAAAGGAATAGCCGAGCAAATCTTTCAAAATAAAGGATATTTTGTGGAACATCCACTAAAAAGAACTTTTTGGTAATTTTGAAATGCGTTTATAAATTATAGTTTGAAATGTATGTTTTTAATAGTTTAAAATATATTATAAATTGTAGATTAAATCTTGTTTTGCTTTATATGAATAGTCCGAGTATTTCGACAAAGACGAAAATAAAATATTTCTACTAGATTTTTCGATTTTAAAAATCTCGCTTTCCTTTTAGTCATTTTAATGCGAATAAAGATCGGCTTAATTGTTTGTACTTACAATACATTTGTCCGCACAAGGATCATAAAAATAAGATCTTGATCTGACGTTTGCATCAACTTTTACCGAGAACAATACGTCAGAATCAAGGTTATGGCTTATTTACAAGCTTTAGCATTGGCAAAGTGGCAAAATTCTTGCTCATGCCATGTCCTATATCCCCACATCACTAAGTCCCATGAGCTGTGCATATTCTGCTCCATATTTTTTGCATCTCCATGGTTTAGTGCTAAGTGCTAGCGTAGTATCCAAGATGATCTGACTGAACTCAACACGTGCTAGTGAGTTTTGGATATTTTTGAATTTAGAAAGCATTTCAATCAATCCTTTGTGATTTCTTTCAGTTTTGTACAGTACTTAAAGCATTCTAAAATCGAACTGGTTAAAATGAATTCTCAAATACGCGATGACAAAAATTCTTACGCCAATGGGAACGCGAATCGTATCGACGATGACGCGAGACCAAATCATCTCCCCTCTCAAACAAATGGTACGGAAGACAGCGTTAATTCTCTGTTGAACTTGGTAAGTAAAAGGGATAGAGAGTGAGAGGGAGGTTCAGATTTTTCTAGGGCTTTTCATTGTCTCCACAGATTGTCTCACGGTCTGGAACCCAGGACAAGATTCATGTGAAGAATCCTGAGAAAGTGGAGAGACTGATAGGAGAAATGGTTTCTGCAGGACCGGAAGCACTTCAGGTTTGTACTATATCTATATGTGTAGATTTTAGGTCGTTTTCTTTCTATGTAGTTCTTCAACAATATGAGGAACCTAGAGAGATTGCATCGATTTAATCTGTTGTATACAGGTAATTACGGACTTCGACGCAACGTTGTCTGTCTACAGTTTTGACGGAAAGAGATGCGATACGTCGTATGGTAAGCGATTTGTCCCAGTCCTAATGGATATTCATGTTCTATAAAATGATCACCTAGCTTTAGTGAGCTGTATTGGATTTAATTGTTAGGAATCATCACAAATTCACGATTCACTTCTGAAGAAGTGAAGGCAAAAGCCAGTGAACTTTTTGCGAAATACCACCCATATGAATCTGATTTGACAATTTCAACCGAAGAAAGAACGCGCAAAATGTATGAAAATGCATGATTATCTAGGGAATAACTTTTTATTCACTTCAAATGTTACTGATTAAGATATTTTCGGATATCATAGGGGCGAGTGGTATGACTTGAAGCATGAAAACTACCTGAAGTCCACCGTTAAAATCGGTGCCTCGGACATTCCTGAACTTGTGAAAAATGCACATATGCGTCTGAGGTACACATCTAAGCAATATAACACTCAAAGTATATTTTTGAATGGATTAAGTATTTATAAACATAAACACTTTTCCAGGGATGGTTCTCACCAGTTCCTGAAAAAGTTAAATTCGGCCAACGTTCCAACAGTGGTGTTTTCCGCGGGTAGTGGTAATTCAGTCGAGGAAATCCTAAAACAAAATGAACTTGGTCTTCCGAATATCAAGATCATCGCAAACTTCATGGAATTCGATCAAGAAACTGGAAAAATTGTTGGTTACAAGAAACCGACCATGTATAGGACAATAATTTAAATTAAACTCTTTTGCATCCCATTCAACATGGCACTATATTTACAATGCATAATTTTTCAGACATCCAGGGAACAAAAACGAAGCTGCGATGCATGAAACTCACTCATCCTACTTCGAAAATCTCAGTTCTCGACATAATGCCCTTGTGATCGGTGATAACATTGGAGACGCTGAAATGGCCACTGGGATGCCAAATCCGAATGCGATACTCAAAGTTGGGTTCCTCAATTATAAAGTAAGAAAGATGACTTCATAATTTTATTTTGAATGCATTAGGTGACTCAGTCAGGGGTTTAAGACAAGTAAATTCATTTTCATGTAGATTGACGAGCAACTTGAGGGATTCAAAGATGGATTTGATGTAGTTCTTGTCGATGATCAGTCATTCCATTTCGTCAATGCTCTTGTGGACCTCATTCTGCAGAAGAATTAACTTTAGTCCTACTTTCGACCTGAAATGTAAATCTGAAGCTTTAAAATCAGAATAAAATTCCCAGTGAACAATCTCAAAAGGTTAATCTAGGTAATAAAAGTATAATTTATTCAGTGAATTTGCCCTAGGGGCGAATCGCGACTCATAGCACGCGAAAGACAAAAGTGTTTCTACAAAAGAATTAAAGTAGAACAAGAAAAGCAAACAGTACAAAAACAACAATGAAGACGAAAAACACTACACTCTACAAATTAAAAAATCACAGTAATTAAACTCGAAGATCGAAAGTACCTATTTCATGTACATCCTTAAATAAGTAAAAAGTAATTAGAAGAGATCTGTCGCTTAAAAATTCAAACGATTCTGCACCATCCTGTCAACCATGCTTATTCTCTTGTCTTATCATCTCGTAGTAGTTGAATGCATCCATCGAACAAAATTGATCAAATTTTTCAAAGGAGATCCATGCCTGAAGGCAGAGCTCCTTGCATGAACTCTATTCGTTCTAATGAAATTAGAATCGCGATAGCTTGAACGACCATTGCTGTCGCCTTCATACTGGCACATGCTCATATCAGCTAAAGTCTCAGCCAAAACTTGGCTGATCTTGTGTAGGAACTTCAAGCTTCTTGGATTACTAAACAAAGACACTTGGTCACAGACAGAATGATAACACTTTTGCATTGTGCCCCGGTACGGTCCGGTGTCTGTCATGAGGACAGCATTAAGCGTGAATGGGACTGCGGTATCGTTCATGTACCAAAACCTGGAATGGTCACTTCTTAAAAAGTTCAAGTGGTCGGCTAAAATCTCCATTGGAGGAAGCTCTGCCGTAAGTCCAAGGGGAAATGAAGTTAGTTTATAACGAGAATCTATCGAAGATTTGTCCCAGTGGTACTGAAATTTTGCTGCCATCTTTTTATCGACATCGCGTCTATAAATCATTGAAATGAAGTCACCACGATGACCATTATCAGCTATTTTGTCATATACTTCAGGCAGTACTAAGCTCCACTCGGTGGGGAACATTTGCGAGTTGTCAGTGTCATTGAAGTTCATGATTGTGTCGAGTATGTAAGCGCCCTGAAAG
>JAHZNI010003672.1:0-20585 GCA_027744415.1 Seira ritae | reverse complement strand
GCGTCAGTAGCGTCCAAATCTTACTAGCCCGTCGCTAAGGGCTGACCTAATCCCCTAACAAGACATCTTGTTTACATTAATGAACTACATTACATTAATGAATTTATTTTTACTCCCCATTTACTCTCCATTCGCGGGTAACCGGAATCTTATTATTATTGGCCATACCGCCTAACCATTCCGGGCTAAGCGCTTAAATCGATCAGGTACCTATTGTATATTCCTATGATCTAAAAACTTAAAAATGTTTTATCTTCTGACCGGACAAGATATTGGGATGGTTTTTTTTGCAATGAAATTCATGCAGAATTGATGGTCATGTTGATGATAATAATGATAGTTGCTGAAGCAAAATGCAACAGTGCAATGCAGTGTATTTATAGCAAAGTATAAAAGATACTGATCAAAATTAATAAATGCCTTATTGTTCAAATACGTTTGGTAGAAATTCGTAATAATGAATCTTATTTTGTTTTTATTCACACAAAATGTTTTACGATTCATACTCACTATATTCCTTATATTACAACTGGACGCTATTGCAACATTATGAATGTAGTAATGTGGCAAATATTTTACTTATTTAATAATATTTACGTAAAGATTATTTAACACGGGGATAATTAATTAACTTAAATATTCTTTCTAATATTTAAAATCAGGAGTACCTAAGTAATTTCTTACTGGCATGTGCTTCTTTTCTCTGGTAAATAGATAGATACTTTGTATATATATTTTATCAAGAATCATTTTCAGATGACACACTGGGACGAAAAAAACAGAAAAGTTATTTGAGATTATTTTTTGTTGATATTTTCACTGTTCCCTGGTTAGGAAAAATAATAATTAAACCTTTGGGCAACAGAACAAAGGGAATTTCTCAAATAGCCTTTCACTTCTCCTTTTAGTACACAGTGACAATAGGAAAGTATTAGCATGTGTGATTAATTAATATTTTTTTGCGTCACAGCATGACATCGTATTTTTTTTCCATGAGCTATTAAATAAATATATTACAAACATAGGTTATATACATACACTTATATTATATTTAGTCAACCAGTTCCAGAGAAGAAATCAGTCCGAATCTATCATAAGGTGGATTTTTCAATATTATGGTAGTGCTTTCTCCATTCCCTTAATATTTTCCTCATTTAAAAAAATCCACAAACATTCACATATTTTATATTTTGTTTGTTCAACTTTCTTGTATTTTGAACGTAATTTTTTTTGAAATTGTTAGATTTCATTACGGGGCATTACATAGTTCACAACAGCTTTTTCTTAAATGGTTCATCATTTATTTTTGTGACACTTTCACGATTGACAATTATGGGATTGCTTGATGTAGTCTGGAGGAGGAATAATATGTACTGAAAAAGTACAATACATATTTTTGTAGCCTGCTGATAGATATTTCAATGCATTTTTTTATTAAAATGATTATGATTTTTTTTACCTAGAACGACAATAATCACATAAAGTTCATTTTTTTGAAGAAAATACACACATTTATACATACGTATAAATAAACTTATCTTTAGGTATGTACATTATTAAAAACAACTTATAATGCCTGTTTCCAATGGACACATATTCTTCTTCACAATTAGTAAAAAGTGATGTATGTATTCGTTCTCATTAAATTAAATCTATTTACATATAAATTTGGTTGGAGGTATGTACGTATCTCTCTCCAGATGAATGCTTCGAGTAGCACATTCGGAGAAAACTGTTACATGATGTAAATGTCCTAATCGTATTATAACATATTTTTTTAAAGACAAGGGCATTCTGTTTTTATTTTTGTATTCGTATAATGATTGAAACCATTAACGAGCCTAGTTATTTTTAGGATTCTCTTGTCTCTTGTAATTCCTATTTGTTTTTTTTGTAATAATGCGAGAAAGCAGTTTGTAAAGCAGCAGTGCATTCATCTGTTTTCTTCATCATCAGTTCAGCAAAAACGGTTTTATGCACAGTTCTTTACCTTCTTCAAAAAGTTTTTATAAATACTAATAAAAATGCAGGTTTTCCTGTAGAATAGTAGAATAATGAAATATATACCACAACAATACCATCATCATCAATATGTATGTAAAGTGTATGTTCACATAAATAGGAGTGAAAACTATTTTCCTTTTTTACTTTTTTAAGACAATCTGGAATGCTCTGAGTATATTATATAAATATCAACCTTCTAAAGAATTTTTTTTCCTTAGTTACAAGTTTTAGGAGAAAATTTGTTGGTAGCTATAGATACAATATCAAACCCAGGTATTCATTTTTTTGATAAATGTTTTATCTCTCTTACGTTTTACAGATATCCTTTTTTACCAGCGAGCGACATTTGTTCAAATTCATGTATACACACAACGGGAAAACATGACATGTCCTCCTTGTCCACTGCGCCGCCTTTAAAATGCTGGCTTTTGACATCGTTCTTCTCCCTCTCGGATCCTCATCCTCATAAATGCATTGTTAATTATAATCATATAAGACATTCACAAGTTGAAGTATGCGTGATATCCTAGGACAAGTTGCATACTGTAAGATTACACGACACGCAGCAAAACGATAACTACCTCTTTCCCCTAAAACTTTGTATTTATCACTGAAAGTATATGATTCACCTGCAAGTAAAGCAGCTACATTTCTTCTAGGTATTTTACCTAAATTTTACCGCGAAGGACAAAACTAAATAATAGAGTAAGAAGAAAGATGCTTTCATTTTCATCTACCAATTCGAAGCTGTGCTTTCGTAGTACGCACAAAACCCCTACAAGTTTAAAGAAGTTTTTGTTACATGAATCAAGTAAAATATTATAGATAAGCGAAAGATGTATGGACTATGAATGAATTCGTTGACTTTTTTTGGATATTTTAAAAAAGGCAGAAATGATCTGTTTTAAATATTGCATGTTTCAAGCTGTGAGTTGCAATAATGATTAAAAAATGAATGATTACTGCCGCCGCTAAAAAAAAGTTAAAAATAAGGAGAAATATTTTCATTGCTTTTCTTTAAAAAAGGTATATTGGTCTACCTCATTAAAATGGCGAATTGGATTAAAAGTTTTTCCTAGGCCTAACAAAAAAATCCATAAACTCGATATACAACATTACAACTATTTTACAGGAATTTCCGAAGGCATTATACAAGAGTGCTAAATACGTGCAAAACAATAACAACCGTAGAGTAAATTATATGTAGTAACTACGATATATGATAATACACATATAAATCATATTAACAACTTTAAATAATTAACATTGATAACAAATAACTTTAAAATTAATAACACTGAAAAAATGCTCCAATTTAGACCGGAAAACCAGCACCGAACCAATCGAACTCATTCCAGCTTTAAATAACTAAAATGTTTATCACTAGATTCAAAACTGAAATCCAAACAAACAAACCACAATCGAATCGAAGCATTTTTTTTATTATTTTCAGACTGTGCAATAACAATAAAAAAAGATTCTCTATTTATATAATAGAAAAGATCATTAATTATCTCTAGAGCCAAATTTTAAAAAAAAACGGGTCTCTTATATCCGGCGAAAATATATAAATGTAAAAGTAATATTACCTAAGTTTATATAAATAATAATTACTGGTTTGTATTTTTCTTTGTTGGGTTTTGTGTGTTTGCTTTTAAATATGATCACTATTAAATTAAAACCTAAAACTTATAATTACTCATGATTTTAGTGTTTATTTTATATACCACTTTTGTAGTTAGTTTTGTAACTCCCATGAGATAATGTTACTTTACATTAGTAATTGCTTCAGGATGTTGATGATTGAGATTATCGTATGTTTTAAATATATGTTTATATTTTTTGGTACAACTTTTAACTGCTAGCCTTGCTAACCTTTTCAGGCGAATGAATACATCGGTTGTTTAAACAGAAGAAAATGATTGGATTTAGATCAACTCAAATTTTCATGGAGTTCTTTTTTTAACGCTTTACTCGAAATGGATGTTTCTTTTTGTTTCGACTCAAAGGTTCGCTGAATAATGTTTTTGGTTAACGGATCTGTACTGCTTTTTGTATCTAGCAGGAGGAATTAATAAGTTATTGAATTTTTTTACGTAGTCTTCTTACTTACAAGCTACACATTTTTAATTAGAACAAATAGGTACATATTTCATTACCAGTAACTGAATATTAGTAATGGAGTTTACAATAGACTAGACTTGTCATTTACAAAATTTTTCATCCTCGTAATACTGACCAACAACATCCATTTCTGAGTTCATCGCCAGAGTCGCATTGTTCAAAACTGAGAAACCTGGAAATCAAACAAGGAAAACAGGCCTGTTAACAAAAGTCTGCTTTCACTTCCAAGTGAAAGTAACTACATATGAGAAATAAATACATGTATCTCTTACCGGTAGACTTAACAGCAGAATTAACGTAACTCGCACCTCCTGCAAAGGGAACAATGACAATAGAATGATACAAAAGACAAGTGTTTGTGAAAGCGTTTGGGAATCACCAACAAGTTCCCAGTTGCTTTTCTCCTTTAGGAGGTAAAAAATTACCAATAGGAGAATTCGCAGTTTTTTCAACAGTAATAGCAGCCAATGGAGATGAACTGAGTTTTGTTGCAGTAACGAGGCTGATAGGACCTCCAGTAGATACTCCGTTCACCCCATTTACTCGGCCCAAAACTTTTTTCCCTGCAATTTTTTCTCCTGAAAACAAATTACAAAATGACATCAGTATTTCCTCTCCGAAACAAAAGCATCCATCAATGTAATTTCTTCCTCTGATAATTGTCTTGCGCAGAATCGAATTTTTTTCCAAGTTCGACCAACCTGTATGGCAGTTGTTCACTGTTAATGAGAGTGGATGATGTTGCTGAGAGTCGGCGGAGTCATCAAGCTCAGATTCGCTTTTCAGTTGAATGGCGTCAACAGAGCTATGACTCTCGCTATTATGAGAGTAGCGACGATTCTCAATTGTGACAGAGTTTGAGACCGAGCCGTTGGCGCTCTCCACATCATCATCCGGTACGATAGACTGCCAGTCAACATGATCCCACTTCCCAAGCATGTCCTTCTTCAGAGATGCTATCTTCTGTTGCAGCGAAATCTTTTCGCGAGCCAGCCGCTCCATTTCATGCTCATATTCCCGTTCTTTCCTTTTCAAATTCTGAAAGCAAAAAAAGAAATCCCATATTACATATTTCACTTTACTTAACTTAAACTATGCTCATCATAATCGTCGTATAATTCACTCATACA
Organism: Seira ritae; assembly: GCA_027744415.1. Classification (NCBI taxonomy): domain Eukaryota; kingdom Metazoa; phylum Arthropoda; class Collembola; order Entomobryomorpha; family Entomobryidae; genus Seira; species Seira ritae. The sequence goes on along the minus strand of JAHZNI010003672.1, from coordinate 15,327 downwards.
AGATGAAGATGACAGTTCATTAGGAATGATGACAATGACAACTTTCATGATGAGCCTCCATCAGATTTGCTACACCATTGTCTGAATGCGTTCTTTCTTGGTCAAAAAACCGTGTAAATTGGGGTTGTCAGGTACTTTTGCAAACAAACAATGTGTATTTAGCGTAGGTATCTCAAGCAAAACATGCTTGTTGTTGTACGTTCGCAATCCACGCAATTCAAGACTCAGTCATAATAATAAAAAATGAAAGACTTGACTCAATGCAATACATGCAACGCAGCGTTTCATGCTATTTCCCAAGCATGATCTTGATTCTTGATCGTCGTAGTCGTAGAAGTGCACCAGCAGCGCGGCGTGAGCGAGTGGAGTGACATTACCTAACATGCCATGAAAAGTGAAGGAGGAAAGGGCATTTACACCGCACCGTCTCTCTCTCTCTTTCTTTCTTTCTCTCTCTGAAAAAGATGATGCGATGACTGACCAAACGAGTGTTGCAATTTTTTAAAAAAAATCTGGATTGCTTCGATGGTTTTTATTTTGCCATTTCTCTCTCTCGGGATATGTGTATATTATAGCGTACCCACAAGCATGCTTTCATGGTTTACTAAAAGACGCATTTACGTTCTCCCGTAATAGTTTTCAAATGTTATTGCTATTGCTTAAGCTTATCATCGCTTGCATAACATAAGGGAGCGAATATCTTCACTTCACATAGGCATTTCTTTCGATCATATCATATCGTGAAAAATAAATAAAAATAAAATAACACATGAGTAGCTTTGTACTTTTTCCTTTATAAAAATTCATTAGAAACAACAAGGTAGTTCACATTTCAAAGTAATTCTTTAGGTTATTTCATGAAAACACAATCATCATCATCATAAGAATAAACTTGTTTGTGCGAACGAGCGAGGTGAAAAATTTTTATTATGACCAGAAGTCAGTCGTGAAGTGATCAAGTCATTCGTCTGGTTAGGTATCTAAAAATCCATGCATTTCCCACTATACTATATTTTCTAGTCTAGTCACTTGTCTGAATAGGCATATATATATATATACATACATACGATGTGTTCGGAGCTAGATAAGCACCTACTTATTTTTATTACTACTATCCTGTTTTTTCCTCCTTCGAACGAAGACTTTCAATAGGATTGAGCCCCACTCACTCGGTTTTATCTTTGATAAGTACATACACTTATTATATTCATATCGCGAAAATCTTTCGGTTTTGCGTTTTGTCCTAATGGTAGGTTTGCAAAAAAATAACAAGTACCACGGGATTACATTCATGTTCATAAATACGACCATGACATGGCATGCATGCTTTCACTGCTAATGCTTCGAGAACAAAAGAAAGTGCACCACAGGCACAGAGGCACAGCAAAAAAATAGAAGATGAAGTTTTGATTTTATCATCAAGATTATTAAAAACCGGCTGTGATGGGTATAGGTAAGACGAGGATGGGAGGGAGGCATTCCGCTTGATCATCATCATCATCATCATAGTATAATAAATCATATTATTGCTATTGCTTATTTCATTTCTCTTGAGGATTATTGGCGGATTTACAGCTCCAGGCTTGGCTATCTATCTATTTTAAATGTATCTCTTGTTTGGCTTCGCTTTAAGTTTTTTATAGACACAGACGTAGTAGCGTAGGTCAGTCTTGTTCTTAGCATAGTCGTAAAATACGTGCCGGAGTTTTTATTGCGATTTTCCTTGTCTCGGCGGATTCCAGACAGGGGTAATAAAAAAAGTTTTCATCGCATTGGTAAATCATGATGATGACCGGCAAGAATGGGAATAGCAATTATTTTAGAGTCGTAATCTAAATTGTGGAAATATTGCGTAGTAAATGGTGCTTTTTAATTGTTTGAAAAAGTCAGTTATGTATCATAGAAAGGAAATGGTTGGTTTCATAATATAATGATCATTTAAGGATATGTGCATGCATTAGGAGTTCATAAAACGTTTGACAAAAATTCCACAGTATTTTGATCACACTTCTCAGAAAAAATTTTAAAGTATAATTTGTGATTTTTTGCAATACAACTCCGGCATTGAACTGACCGTCATCATCATCACTAAAGCTGTTGAATGAAATTTTCTGGAATTTTTTTAATGAGTGTTCTGGGACATAAGCCATGCCAAATCTTAAATTGTAGGGAAATAATTCATTTTATTTAAGGAGACCTATCTATACCTTACCAAATATTTATAGAGTTTTCAAATGGTTAGATTTTAGATACGGCAGTAGAGTCAGTACTAAATTTTACATATGAAAGAAAACAGATAACAGATAAGACAACACACCCAGTTCTCTCGTCTCGAGTGTTTTTTAGATGTGCTTGTGAGTTTGAGTTGCACCCTCGAACAAGATCTACATAATATTTCCTTCGAGGAAAACGTCAATCGCTTTAGTTGCGTAAGTCGTCAATGCAATGCTTTCGGTGAAGGTCTTTGTCGTCATTATTTTGCTCGGGGGTATTATTATTATTCAGAAGTTTTGCTAGAACGTTTAATGAATGAACTCGAGTTTTGTGCAAGAGCATAATATGTACTACATTGTTGATGAGCAGATTGTAGATACATATGCACGATGGGACATTGTCTGAGTCCATTATGCATAATGCATTGAATCGATATGAACAAAAGAAAGGTACCTGAATATGACGATTGCTGTTGCTAAGAAAAAAAGAGAAATGATGAGGATATAGTCCTAAATTTTAAATTTGATTTGACAATTCAATTTATTTTCAAAGTATGTACCTCTTGGTCCGATTGGTCCCTCCATTAAACTCTAGTGGGGGTGACTGGCTCAAATTGCTGACACGACGATAGGAATGGTCAGAGACTTTATAACCATTCACGGGCTCAGGTACTCTGGGGATACCCACGTTGTTGTTTCCGATTCCGTTGTTGCTGCTTCCATTAGTCTTCTGAAACGAATGGTGGTGGGAAGCCTGGGACGACACGTAATGAACTCCATTCGTGATGGTCCCATGGTGGTTGTTATTATTGTACCCATTTTGCTGGCTCGAGGGCACAATCGACACATTTGATGGACTATTGCTGGGCAAATCAGGGAATCCTTTTTCACCTATACAGCAAACATAAAAAGAACAAAATCCAATTATTTCAGTTTCATCCATAAAGCCTTTATATCATATTTACTTTGGAAACGCGAAGCGATTTTCTGCAGAATTCCTAAGCCTCTTTTTTTCCCTTCTTTCAAATTTTATCTCGTGTTTGTTTACCCGTTTTCAGGTCAAAATGTTAAAGGCCTACAGTGGTTCTTAAAAAATGCTTATCCTTTCATCTATGCAATGACAGAGAAGCTTCATAAACTAGATGACAGAAATCGACACACGTCAATAATAATAATTGCGATTGCGAGGCAAAAGTGTACACAAGCACGTTTCATGCGTCCATGACTAAAAAATGCACAAGTTCGTCATTGCCATTTGAAGTGAAACGAGTGATGATGTGCGTGCAGGATGATTTTTTTTAGAATTTTTATGGAAAATATCATGGGACACAAACAGCTCTTCATATATTATTATTCGACCTTCACTGCAAAATGTATTCAATGCTATCCATTCACATCACATCACATGGCTTGAAGAGGTGATAAGAGCGCTTGCAAATTCCAAAGAAGTTTAGCAGGCGTCCACACAACATCAACAACAGCTACCATTGTCTATTCATGCTCGATGGACGATAACGTGGCATGCAGGAAAAAACCACGATCCATACTCCAAACCCACCAACAATCAACAAGCCAAACCAAGTATAAAAATAATAATTTAGGTAATCGCATTATTTTATTATGTGACAATTTTACCATTGTCAATTGTACTTTTACACTTGCAGTTCCTTCACACGGAAAAATTGAAAAGAAAAAGTTGAGATCCGTTTGCCTACTTCACTTCTCCTCATTAAAGGAAAGAAACGTGCGTGGTGACGTGTGTCAAGAAATGTGAAAAAGTTTACTTCATCTTTCTGCATTTTCTCTATCCTTAAATTGCATGATGAATATCCTTCATTTGCTGAGCTCAACATGATTAATCATTCATGACCAAATATTTTTGTTTTTTTTTGAACGTGCGATGATGATAGTGGAGCACACACATGCAACCTTCGACCTCTAGTTTTTATTTACTGCGCTCAAGCTCAAGCTGTTATGTTATTGATTTGACGATGCGATGCATCTTTGTATCTCTGTGGAAAAGTGTTTCATTTCAGTGAGGCACGTAGACGCAGATGGGATGACACTGGGATTTATTTAGAACACATTGAAGTGTTATGCTAAGTTATGTTATTACATTATTACGTTGGTTATGTCATTCTCTGCATAGGTAGGTATCATGATCATTACCATTCACATCATCATATCATAACTATGCAAATTAAATAGTTATTTACCTCCATCCCATCCAAAATAAAAAGATTTGTGGATGAAATGCAATAAAGAAAAAAATCTAGAGTTGCTTAAAGCGTCTCTTGTTGTCTCTACTTTCTTTCAATACTACATACTACCGCTATAAATTATGCGGCTTTTCAAATTGAAGATGGAATATTCCGCGGTTACGTTACGAGATTTTTCTAGGAACACAAATTGCAATGTATAAGTAATGCAATACAATCGAAGAAAGAAAAGTGCCTATAGGATACAGTCTCAAGCACGAGTTGTTTATACACTTCCTTCGTATTCATCTTATCGTTAATTGTAGTAAGTTGTGCAGGAGACACAAGATAAATTGTTTCATCAATCCAATTTCTTTTCTTTAAAGATGTTTGGCAGATGCGTGATAAGTTTGTAGCATCACTTGAAAGTTGGAAGTACATGATACTGCTTTGAGCCCATTGCATTGTATAACTTGACTGAGTGAGTAAACAAAGAGCTGTAAAAAAGCATACTACGATCCATAGGAATTATTTAGCTTGACTTGGAGTTGGAAGCAAAAGCAAAGGATAAATAACCCATGAGATAAGGCGGCCGTGGCTGACTGAGCAATTTTTTTCACAGCTTCTCTCGGTCTCTCGTGATATCATTTTTTTTGCACATTCGGATGAGGAAAATAAGATCCATAAAGTTAAATGAATGTGTGCAATGCACCGTATCGTATCGACAAACAACTTTACGTAATCAACTCAAAAATTTTTTTTAATGCGTGCGACTTTCCTTCTACATAAAAAAGGTCTATTAAAAATAGCGGTGCTAGTGTGCTATAGTATAAATCAGGGAAAGGTAATTTAAACTAAACTTGGGCTGCTGAAAATGAAATAGGAAATGACAAGTTTTCCATATAATTTTTTTTACCCAAACCAAAGGAGAAGTAATCCTTAATCCACTTTTTCTTTGGTATCGGAACTTCCTTCTGACGACTTCCTTGGCCCATTCCCATTCCGTGATCCGTATGAACCAAAACTCCCATATTCATTTGGAACACGATGCTCCACACACAGATTGATTTTACTTATTTGTAGGACAAATGAAGAACGATACAGAGAGAGACACCGCGTTATTACTTTAAATTCGCTGCAAGCATGAAGCTAGGCTTTTTACTCTTTGTGGTGAAAATTGAATGCCACGGACATGGACAAAGTCAATTCAATAGCAAAAGGCTGACATTTTGTTTGCAACAATAATATTATTTATTTATCTTATGTCATGCAGAACTATAAGATTAGATTAGATTTCGTCAAATTTCACAGAAAATTTTTTCTTTCTCCCTCGTATATTATATTCCTTTTTCTTCAGTCTTCTTAAAATATGTATCACAACATCACAGGTATAAAATTTTTCTTGACACTTGGCATTCCACTTAAAAAAATATTCACGACAACAGACATAAAAAACGCTATTGATTTTTCGAACGATGAAAAGGAGGACTAGATAATATTGCGCTTCTTAAAACAATTATAATGATAAACCTATTTTAGCACCTACATCAGCACTGCTATAATATTGCTATTGCTACTCTTGCGTCTTCTTATGTAGTTCTAGTTTTCATGATGAAAACTTCGTAAATGCAACTGCATAATAATAATAATAATATTCTAAAAAAAATTAATATGAAAGAAGAACGTTCCTCGCGTAGACGAAATGTGCTCCCGCATGTAAAGGAGCAGCTCAGTTTCATTCAACTTCACACTGCTTTTATCACTCACTTTCTACTACAAAGTTACCTAAAAGAAACACGGCTGCGAGCGAGCCTCTCTCTTGATCGACGAGGAGCACAAGGCAATTAGATCAGCAGCATTTTATGTATCACAGACGAGTTCACCAACAAAAAAAAATAGCACTGACACCATCCGCCGACAACAACAGCCTATTTTCATCTGTTCCATAAGCTCGTCACTTCGTCAGTCATGAGGATCCGAAAAGCCAAAAACTCCACATAATCCACCACAAAAAACGACTTTTACAAGAAGCAATACATGTACATTTTAAAAAATATATTATGAGTGCACACTTCTATCTCTAGGTTTTCTACAGCGAACGAACCACGTTGCTGCCTCTGCACATTATATTTATTACGTGTGCTCGAACTCGAAGAACACAAACAAATATATAATGCAAGTAAGTAATACTTAATTGCGAGTCGTATAAAAAAGACGATTATAACATATTATTTGCGTATAATATATATATATATGTATTTGTGGCAACAACGGCAACCATTTTTTCTTAACTATTGCAGCAGAGAATTACATGTGTACAGAGGAAAAAAATGAGGATGTATGCATATATTCTGTCTGTCTGGTTTAAAGCTTCAACTTATTCAAAGGAAGCAGCAGGCTCGCTCGCTCGTCTCCTCAGTTGCGCCTTGCCTTGCGCGCATCACGTAAATACATAGGTACCTCAATCGAATCTGTTTTCTTCTTATTGCAACGCTTTTTCAGTTTCAATGATTTCTTTTCAGTGTTTCAAAAAAATGGAAAGACTGGCCGACGTGCTCAGCTCGCTCAGTCAGTGTTGTAGTGATGCCAAATTGGACAACGTTTGAAAGTTTGCACGAAATTTCGAATGTTTATCAAGGGAAAATAAAATGCTTTTGCAGAAAAAAATGCCGTGAAATTTCCTTTCGAATATAGATGTGAATGCTTGCTTTGCTTTATGATGATATGATGATGATGATGCCAGAAAGAGAGAGAGAAAAAACACGCGAACGTGCCTTTGACTCCAAGTTTTAAGGTTGACTACACTAGATTTGAATTCAAACTTCAAAGTGAGAAGACTTGTTTTTTTCCTATTGTTTTGCCTTTCAAATGAGATAGATCCATTTTGCGGATGCTTGCTTGCTAACAACCATGCTGTCCGACCGTGCTAGTATCAAAAACTATCCTTCATATCCTGCAACATTAAAGACTCACCTAAATCCTAATTGCGTTTCACCAATTCACCATGCTGTACGTCTGTAGTACACAGGTCTTCTGTTTTTTCGTTGACAAAAAATGGCAAATGTGAAGAACCCTATTCACCTGCATCTACTTCTACATTCATATGTTTGCTGATGGTGATAGTGATGATGATGAGGACTGGTATGAGTTTGGAGGTGTCGGTGTGCGAGCAAAGTGCAAAAACAGTTCAACAAAGACTTTTTAAAAAAACGTTCGCATTCGCATCGCATCATATGCCTATTTTGTCTTCGCTAAGTTCACCTTTCATAATAACGCATGCTCAAATGTACATACACGCTTGATTTTTGGCCATGGTGGATCGCAGACTGCCAATTGACCTTTCTAAATTAATGGTTCACACGGGTAAAATAGGCAGGAATGTGTGAAATTTACACTTTTCCTCGATGAAGATGACGCGATATCAAAAATCAAATATTTATTAAAAGTACATATGTACATAAAACGAGTGAAAAAAATACTCAAGGATCAAAATAGCTTTCTGGAATGGATAATATGGCTTCTAAAGCTAAACTGGTTTGCTCGCAATTTTTTTTGGTCGTTTGCTCAACTGTCTTTTATGAAAATGACACTGAAATTGATGATGGTACAGCATAAAAGGTGATATGATCATGATGATGATGACAATGTGACGTGACATGACGCTGCGCTGTAGTAGGCATTAGGCATTGTAGTGTGTGATTGTGATGCATGCTATAGCTAACCGGTCACCAAAGAAAAATTGTAAATAAAGTAATCAAAGAACAAGTCCTTGATTCAGCATTCTTCGCACACACAACACAACCCAACACAACAACATGCATGCCTACTAAATATTCTAGACAAACAATCACAATCACACCACCACTACCACTGTCGCTGTCATGATCACAATAAAAACACCTTAACACCTCGAAAAAAAATGAGCGAAGCTCAAACAAGACCTTATCATGTAGGTAGGAAAGTCAATAATATGGGAGCTTTGGAACTATCCACGTTATGCTTGATGCATGCATCATGAGATGATATATTTTGTTTTCCAAAACATTGTCCTCTATTTATATTTATTCCAAAGAATCTTCACGGCCATTTTTATGTAATAATTTAATGCGTACTAATAATACGATGTATGCATTGTTAAGTTGCTCTTCTTATCTTGGGCGGATATACATAACATGGAGAAAATGTGGCCCAACCAAACCAAGGAACTAGGAATTCATTGGCAGATTTGCAAAAAAAGAAGCATTTCATAACATTCACAAGTATTTAGTATGTTTTTTATACTTTTTTTATGCGAAGCAAACATTCATTGAATAACCGTTTTCGATCAGAGGATGATCATGATCATGATGGCGATATGCGATGATGAGCTCTTTTTTCAAAGGGAGTCTTCTTACAAAAACATGTACGTCCGTACTCCGTACGTAGACCACGTACCTACGTGCCTAGCTTCTACATATTTCATGACTTGACTTGGTGAGTATGGATGGATGGATGGTGTGATGACGATAAATGACTAAAAAGAAGTAAGTAGACACACAACAAGACCGTTCTTTATTCCTTTTTTATGAATCACCATGTGTGTTGTTGAGAGTGAGCAATCTGAAAAGCTTTTTCGCATTCAATGCTAAACGTGCCAATTTAACCTTTTCATACAAATCTCCTCTGACCATAATAATCATCATCATCATCAAACACAGACAGATTGCATACCACGACGATGCGATGACCGAGCTACGTACGATGTTTTTTTACGAGTTATGTAGAACGAGAGATTAGAGCATTCAAACATACTGCGTATAGACGTAATACGCTAATTGGCGAGATCATAACAAGTCGGTGTTTTTAAACTTCACAATTCAGAGATGGATGAAGATGAAGGGAGTGATTGCTATCGTTGATTCATCCTAGTTCTCTAATACAAGTTTCTCCGCAGGATCCCTACTACTAATGACCGAAGAGGTAGGTAGATAGATTAGATACCTATGGTCGCAATGGTCGGTCGATCTACTATTTCACTGCTATCCTAAAAAAACTCTTTTTGTCGAGGCATGCATGCATGCATTTAAGTACTACCTCATTTGATGATTCGCGTTCTTTCTTTTTCCTTTCATTGTGTCATTAGCGGGGAATTGTGCAGACCAGTGGAAGATTTTTTAGAAACGATCTCGGATGCTTTTTCTAAGTATCACTACCTATTTATTACATTATTTGTTTATCTAACCAAGCTTTTAGACGGAATAGTTTTTTATAGGCTTGGGGTTTCCGAGATCGCTCCTTCTGATGTGCTTGCTGAAAAGGCCACTCTTTCCAGAAATCGGATCGTGAGGTAGAGCAACAAACAAGGATTTCTCTGAAGAGGAGTTCCCGGTATTGGCTCTTTCTCCTCGACTGACCACTTAAATACTTTCTTTTGATTTGATTACGGGTTTCCAACTGTTTCCAAGTTTTTAAAAATTTCATAATGCAGCTACGTACATGCAATACACGACCTGATTTTTAGAGCCCGTGTCAGACTGCAATTAAAAATATAATATCATTTTTCATAAGATCATTATCTTTGTTCCTCCTCATCCTCCATAATTTGACTACAGATGCATCGAGTTACGTTTAACATACTCCCTCGTTTGCATACAAAATAATGATCAGAAGAAAAATGAATGATTTTATTAAAAAGATGCTCGAGAAAATCAATGAATGCAAAATTATGACACCAACACGCCTTACTTCTTCTTGCAAACGCCGCAATCTGATGATAAATTTTTCAATGAAGCGTGCTATCATTTTTAATATCAATTTCCGTAAATCTGTATTTTGTGTTTCGATGTTAATGTTAACCCATGATAAAAAAAATCATTTTTTTGGGTCAAATAGTTTTTCTTGCAATTATGTACTTAGAATCACTGATGCAATGAGTACCTATACAGTATGGTTAATATCATATCACTTATTGAAAAAGTTGTCAAGGGAGAAGGAGTAAACATGCTTTGGCTTTTTTTGGCACACAGACTTAAACTCGTTGCCTGAAACCATTACTGAAAAAGTGTTGCAGTTCGATGACTTTGCTCACTTGACTCAATGACTCACAATTTAATTCGTACACAAAAAGTACAAGTGCTTCTTGCCTCCAGAGTCCAGACAAATAAGCTTTCTAGGAAATCAAAAATGTTGAGCGCTTAAATTGATGACACATGACACAATTCAATTTCGAAGTTAGGATTCCATGTAAGCCATGAATGATGACATGGAATTATGGCAACAAACATGGAGCCGAAGAAAATGAAAATGCACTTCTACCAACCAAGACCACTACAACTACCTAATCCCCACCACAAAAACTTTTTAGCAGGTGTACCTAAGCACCACACAGCAAACAGGAGGAACGACGTCGTCAGAAAATGACACTGAAACAATACTTATAAAAGTACATTGTTGATCTTCACTTGTTTGTGCTCATGCTCAACAACGTTACTACGGGTTGAAGGAAAATGTGCAAATGTTTTTGCAGGTGGATATTCGCATTCAATACTGAGCTCGTTAGAGCTACTCATCCTAACCAATATATTATATCACCTTCTTTTTTCATTTTTTACGAAAAGCATCGCTAAAAATGTATTATCTCACAAGAGAAGAAACGGACGGACATGAAGACAATTTTCCACGAGGAGTGATTATGCATTGAAGCACTAGGCACTAGCTATTTCAAATGCCTACGTCAGTACTATTGTATTTTTTTTCGCAAGTGAGTTTCAAGATTAAACACTTGGCAAGCATGTGATGCACATCACAAAGCAACATCCTCCTTTTCGCCCGTTGTTGTTGTTGGAATCTCTGAAGACAATGCACGCTTCAGGATTCCGTGTTCTTCTACATTAATCAGATAGAACTAGAAGGTGTCATCATCATTATCATCATCAACACAGAGCCAGGCCAGACAACTAACTTGTTCATTCTGGCATAAAACCATGTGCACATTGCATTCCTACATAGATAATACCTAACAATGCAATAGAGTCACTCAGAGAAGTGACTTTCTGGGGGAAATAGGAGGAATCATTGGCTTTGGTTCGGGTGGCATACACGCCGACTCGACTTCTCACTCCTTAATGATATCATGTATGCATACATGCAAAAAACCAATGACTTTTTGCAAGAGTAATATAATTATGTGTACTCTCGAAAGTACGTAATGCATGCGAGTGCGAATTTTCTCTAGAAGCTCGGTTGAGAAGGACGATGGCGTAGGAAACATTGTGGTACATATTTATCAATTTTCATGAACTGGCTCGCATCATCATAATATTCCTCCTATCGTCTTCAAAGTTTTTTTTTCGTGCAGTCGATTGCCGAACTTGGCCGCTCCACTTACTCTTTGCTCACTGATGTGATGTGAAGTGATATCAAAGAGGAATGTCTGGTTTCACGTCACTTCATTTTATCCATATTATATTATGCATCACGTAAGTAGTATGTAACACCCGACGCAAGAAAGAAGGAAAAGGTGAGATGGGTAGACTTCATGGTCGTATCGTGTCCGTCATTCTGCCAAAGTGGAACTGAACTCAACTTTTAGCGTTAATGATTCCGCTACGGTGCAAAAACAAGAGAAGTCTAATGATCATGTTATGATGACGGTGATATGATGATGGGGCACATATGGAAAAACAAGATGTGCACGACTCGTCTAATATGTACATAAACCACTTGATCAACAAACGATACTATTTACGATGAAATCAAAAATTTAGATGTACGGCTTTGTAAAGCTGGCTTTCGTACATGCTTTCACCTATACAGCTCATTGTGATATGATTGTAATTGAGTAGTAGCGGTTGAAGCATATTCTCAGTCAGTACAAACGGGGTCAGTTTTCAAAGGCGGTATGTCTGCTTTTGGTCAAGCATGAGTTCCGTGAAAAGGTTCCAGTTCCAGAACACGTGAACCCACAGAACATTCTCATTTCCATTCCAGAAGAAACATGCTACCAGCAATGCCGTTTCATTTCAGGCCAAAGCTAAGAAGAAAATATCTGAGCAAATCCATTGTTCAGTATGTATGTATGTACAAAAAAGAAACATCTCGCTCTTATTTTATCGACCCTAATCCTGAAAATGGAAAGTGCATATACATACTTTATTACATAACATGCACATGTGCCTACTTTTGAAAAAAAGTAATCGAGCCCAGTTTCAAACTCGAGAGGAAAACAAACAGCGAAAAAAAAGAAGATTGCATCAAAATCTACAAATCCGAAATATGTACTAACATTCATTTCATGTCGGGTAAGCAACCACTCGAAACTAAATTAAAAATGCAATGCTCCCCGATCCTGTTTTCATTTGCACATCAGGAAGAAGAGAAAGCATTACGAGCATCGTTGGCCGGTCGTCGTTCTTCAGGATTTTTTTATCTCTGCCACCCGGTAAGTTTGCTACTTGTGTACAACGACGACGACCACAACGACTTGTTGAGGACACAAGCTGCTCTTTAGCGTCATGCCATTGCCATGCTTCGAATCGAATCAAAATCTCCGCTTTTTTATTTTTATCTATAAAGTGTTTCGTTTTCAGGCGATGCTATCTCCTCCCTCCTCAACTCAATCCTTTTCCTCCAACATTCTCCTCTCCTTGAGTTGCGAGTTGCAAATAGTTAAGAGATTACTTTTGCAAAATAAACCATGCTTTGCCTACAACACCCGACCATCATCTCATTCTAACCAAACCACATGCAAATATTTTTTTTCAAGACATGCAGCACACTATTTACTTACGTAGGTAGTAAGTAGGTGGTACATAGTAGTGAGCAGAAGAGAGTGGAGTCGCCGCAATAATAATATTTCATTCGATGAATTGTAAGTAAGTACGCAGTATAACAACAATAACGCAACCAAGTTAAGTCAGTGAGGACGGATGCATGGAGGTTGGAGTCATTTGGTATGATGCTGCTGACTTGTTTTTGACAAAAGTGGCGAGGTGAATGAACATAAATAGAGTAAAAAAACAACATGGTCAGGCCCAGACCAGACCAGTGCTAGGCGTCATCTGCCTGCATTCTGCATTCAATGAAATGAATCGCATTCGCACTAACTTTGTAAGACTTTGTAAGTAATGTGCAAAAAAAAACACACAGAGTTCTAACTTGGCATCGCCACCATTATTATTCCATCATCATAATATCTATCTATCAAGGTGATATAATCTATTTTATTGCTCACTCCTTCCTCCTCCCATCCCAATATACTTACTATGCCCAAGTGATAAACCAGATCGAGCGTTACTGGTATAGTATAGTGTAGGGAATCACCACAGATAAAAATAGCATGGTTTATTCGTGGTAAAAAAATTTTTGACAACCGTTTTCAGATCTCAATTGATCGATGCAGCATCCCCGGTTCTCTATATTACAAAACCGTGAAAAATTCTCTTCTTACGTCACGTCATCTTCAGGCACAATCCATCCAACGTGAACAAATCTGACCCGCAGAGAGATAAATTGCCTACTTAACTTTCCACTTTCATTAAGCCCCAGACAGGGAAACAAAACCGTCCTTGAGTATGTACGACTCAACAAACAAAAGATGGTATTATGCAAAATGTGAAGAAACTCACAAAATTCTTTTGATGGAGATCATCATCATCATCATTACACAACCTCTTTATGTAATATTTATACCGGTTGACTTGCGCTGTGTGGAGGGGATGACGCAAGATTTGGAAATGCAATTTGATTTATCAAAGAAAACAAGAAGCAAGTTGTAAGCCTGAACGGAGCACACACACATCCTACATAGGTATGTACAATTTTGTAATTTCCGTTTGTTTCAAAAAAGATTCTACCCGTGAAAAATAAACAGGTCAGGGAGAAACGGATCCCCCCAAAATGCTGTAAGCACGCTCGAAATTGCTGTACAACATGTGGGGGTTGAACTTTTGACTTTCACCACAGCCCAACTTTCTTCATGCCTTAGTAAATCCATCGCATCGTAGCGTAAAACATTAATTAAAGTACCATTGTTTTTCCACCTGCCACCACACACACGCACACCTACCACCATCCATGTCTCCAAGCCCTCATTGACACTTGACATTTAGAACATTCTTCTGTAATATCATGTTTTTTGCAGCATAATATTTTTATGATATACATATTACTTAACATCCGTTCAAGCAAAAATCAGTCGACTAATTGCATTTGGAACGTGGGCTCTTCCCTTCAAGCTGATTTGGTCCGGCTTAATAATATGTATAATGCTTGCTGGCCGTGTTGTAATGTGAAACTAGGTAGATACATAGCGGAAGCTAACATCCTCTCAACCTCAAGTAATTAACGTCAACGTAGACATGAAAAACACGAAAATAGCAAAAGTCGTTACTTACTACTTGTCACTATGTACGTAAATAAGTGAGGCGGATTGGGGTTGGAGGATGCCTGCAAAATTAGCAGAGAGTTCCACAACGTCACTTTTATGTCATTATTGAAATACCTATTCAATATTTTGTGATATGATATTGATCCTATGGAAAACATGCTTATTTGACTCAATCTATTTTTCGTGGGATGAGTTTCGGGATTTAAGCACATGCACACCTAATGAAACTTCAGTAATGCAATAATTATAATGGGATTAAAATCGGACACGCCACCACGTGGATAGCACAAGGATTCCAACAGCTTCTCCCTTCTCCTCAGCAACATTACATATTTTTCTGAGGATGATTATGATTGAGTGACATTGACCACAACTTACATACCTACGTATAACATTTTCACCAAAATTTGCAAGTTTCATCATACCGTCATGGCATGTGCTTTACGCTTTTCCTTTTCACAAGCCTAAAATTACCGTAAAATCGCAAAAAATTGCATCTCCCATTTCGGCGCAGCGCTCATATAAACGCAGTTATAAAATCGACATTTTT
>JAHZNI010003671.1:0-10817 GCA_027744415.1 Seira ritae | reverse complement strand
TTTTAACAGTCCTCATTTATAGGCATCATTACAATTGACTTGAGAATGCAGAGCAGAGAGAGAGAGAGAGAGAGAAAAACAGATTTGGCTGGCGTCCTAAATAGCAGGACAAAAGCCTTTTGCCATCATCATCATCATCATCATGGAATGGAATGGCCTTTATCGATTTCGGGAATCAAGATCAAACTTCTATCATGTTTTTAAAGGAGGACATCTCTAAAAATATATATATATAGATTGTCCGCGAATTTCTTTTTTGAATAGGGCTACTGGCTTCCTTCACACTTTGAATGATCCGAATCTGATCAAGAGATCGTCACGGGGCGTACTTAAGCTTAAGCAGAGCAGAGCAGCAGACGAAAAAACTTTCAAGTTTTTTGTTTTTGCTGATGAAGTTGCGTGGAGTCGTATCGTAAGAGAATGAGAACTTCTTCCGAGAAAAAATATCTGTCAGTAGGGAAAGTGGGGAGACTTGAGACAAAACTCAAAATGGGAAGAGAAATTCTTTTAAGGGTGTGAATGAATGCAATGCGAGTGTGTTTGGCATCATCCCACTCAACATAAACAGATTAGAGCAATAAACTCCTCCTGGATTAGAATGTAAAGTGAGGAAATCCAGCTTGACAGCGATAAAAGACATAAACAAGGGAAACTGCAGCTGAATGGAGCTCGAGCTAGAGCATGAGATAGGGATCGCAAAATGAAACCCATATGAAGGGCATAGCTTGTTTCAGTGAGTTTTCTCGAACCTTCCGTGAGTACTCGAGTCTGGTTCTGGTTACATTTGCATGTCAAAATTCATAAATTTGAATCTCGCGCCCTTTCTCGTTAAACTCCGACGAAGCCTTAAGTCACTATGGTAAATGCAGTAAAAATGTAATAAATTGAATTATTCTCGATTTCGAAAAGCAAACCGAGTCCCCGGCAACGCCATGGCATGAGGCCTGAACCGTATTGCGACCCCTAGAATGAGACGAGGGGGAGGAGGATGAATGAAATAATATGACTGCATAATAAGGCCTTGTCGTTGTCGTAGTTGATCCATGATTACGACTTCTACATCTACATGAAAAAATATGATATGCAAGTTTTTTTTCTAGAATTTTCCAAGATTTACTTCCAACGCATCTTTTAAGATTTAAATCTGCTTAGTATTCCTCCGTTTATGAAGATGTCCAACAAAAATATGCATAAAAAGTTTTTTTATACAACGGAAGGGAAACATATACTCTCTCATCTTCTGACTTTATTTTGTGTATTTATTTTAGGGATGAAGGTTGTTCCGTATGTAAATAAACATGACGACTCTTTTTGAGGAGGACAGGAGGGGGAGGATGATGATACAATTTTTTTCTCTCATGTGTCCTTCCTTTCTCCATGCAAAAAAAACTTTTCTAAAATAAGGAGAAGAAATCTGGGTTTTATGTGCATTGAAAACTCATGCAACAGTAAAATAATTCTTGAATGGCAATGAAAACTTTTTTTGTGAGATGCAAGAAGCGAGCAAGGGTCACCCACAAAAAATTTATATGTATTATGTATATGCATAACTGGTTTGAATAGTTTGGTTGAGGCCAGGCTATGAATATGAATAAAAAATACATATTTTGTGCATCTTTATTAGGATTACAGACTAAATAGGTTAGATACTTAAGGTTTTGTGATGTTAGTGGCGACGTCCGTCCGTCCTTCTGTGAGATATGCTACTGTATTTGAGTGTAGTGGAATTTGTAATTTATGTTTTATTAGGCAAATATCAGTGTTGGACGGCATGCTTTTTTCATCACAGTAATTAAGCGCTTGTTGGCTTTTTAAGCAGCTTTTTGCTGACCAAAAATTACTGTTGGATTGCTTTTTTGCTGGATTGGGTCTTTCCAAGTATTCCTTATGACATACCATTCCATATATAATATTTAAGCATGGAAAGGATTGCCCATAGGCTGCCCATGTTAAAAATTGAATAAGCAGATAAGCAAGGAAAAAGCAAATAGCGCTTTAAAGCAAAAAAATATTTCGTAAAAAGCGTTTTTTCCCAACACTGGCAAATATCGAGCGAGGTCAGGTTCGTTAATGGGCTTAATAGGATAATTGCTTCAACCTTTGCGGATCGATCAAAGTTCTCAAATTGTTCAACTTGAGTGCGGCATGCCTATTTCGGTTTACAGATCTACTCAAAATGCCAAATTTCAGTTTAGTTGTTTCCTTTACCGCAAAATTAACTTAGAATTTTCAAACTTACCAACTTGGTTTATATTTGCTTACGATTTGATGATTATGATGTTGTTACTATCAAATGGGAAATTTAGCACTCTAGATTCAGAATTTTTACTGCTGCCTGAGTAAATTCTCTTTAGCACCAAATTTAAACTGATCTGTTATCTCAAATTCGTAAAATTATCAAAGCTTTTCACGTAATCCTTTTTCCTACACTATCATGTTTATGTATTTATCCTATATTTTTCCCCTAGAAAAAAAGTTTGTTTTCTCCCTTATTCTTGTCTAATCTAAAAATAAGAGGATTCTTCAGGAAAAAATAAAATCTTTCTTTTGATACAATTTCATTCCATTCGCTTATGTATTTTCAAAGCAATAGCAGCAGTAGTAGTGTCTCAAAAGAACAATATTTTACGCTATGCTAAGTCGTCGTGAGCAACAACCAATTTGGCGTGCATCCTCACGATTTATAGCCTTCACAAGATTTTTCTTTATCGTGAGAAAAGTCGTCGTCGTCGCCGAGGACGAGAAGTGAATGTCGTCTGCATCAGTTCTTGCTCTTTTCTCCCTCTTCCTTTTCCCCGTATTCGTATTCCGTTCGAGTTCAAATTCACGGATGTACAATTTTTGTCTTCCGCCTTTTGGTATTTTTTCCCCTTGATTTTTTTCTCTCTGGTTTCGGTTTTGGTGGTGCAGATGTGTCATTGCTCCGCTTTCTTCCCTGCTTGTTTATTTACAGCATTATCTTCCGTTTGTGGGACTCCACTGATTGGATTTCTCGTGACATGAGATGAGGAGTGAGGAGGGAAGGTGGAGATGCTCGATATCATATTTATAGTAGAGGTTTGACAACGGCAATTTTCATCTTATCCGAGATCAAATTTCTCCAAATCGCAAATCATTCGAGTGGAATAAGTATCGGATACTCTGGGGACGCAAAATGAAGCTGCTGGTATTGCTTATTTTAGCGAGCTTGCTACAGCCGCCGGATCTGTTTACAATTTCTCGCCATTAAATTCAAAAATTTGAATCTCGCGCGCTTTCATGTCAAAAGCCAACGAAACCTTAAATCAGAATGGTAGATGCAGTCGAAATGTTATTGAGTTTTGAATATCAACCCGATTCCCGCGTAAAGTCATGATGCCCCTATTGATCCTGTTTTTGATGATCGTGATATTAATTTCAATTTTAAACGCAAAACTTGTACAAAAATACAGTCAATAATTCTCCAAAATAATTTCATTTCCCCATCGTCATCTGTTAAAAGCAGTTTCCATTTTCCATTAATTTTTTTTCTCTGCCCCAGTTCCCTCCTTTCCTCCGAGTCTCCTGCTTCATGCAAACCAAACTAATTGCTTGAGACGGGGGAAGTAATGGGAATTCATTTTGATGCTAATCACAGCCAGCCCTCCACACCACTCCTCCGACATCATTTGTCTTCATAGTACATATGCATGTAAAGCTATTGAGAAAGAAAGCATGGAATCACGAATTTTGCGGAAGAATGGAGGAAGAAAGTCCTCATCCAAGGATCTAATCACACAGAGAAAATGGTGCTGATGCTGTTGCTTTCTTTCCAGCTTTCGCCTGGTGGTGTGCTGTAGAATCCTGGCATGATGATCATGATGGCAACTGTAAATTGCGTGATTATGGCTTATGGCGCGGAAGAACAGCACCAAAACGTTCATCCAACATAATGTGAATGTATGTGTGTGTGCGCCTTAAACTGTCCAAAATTATTAATTGAAAAACTACGTGTTCAGATTTACTGAAAGAGTTGCCTCAATTTTCGCCTCTTTTTTTCCGGAGCTGCCTCCTCATGCAACCTGCGAGTTACCGCGGAACGCGGGCGAAGAAAATTATTCTTTTCCCCGTTAATAGTTCCAGCAGTAGTAGTACTTGTGTAAGTACAGCCT
The DNA here is from genome assembly GCA_027744415.1 of Seira ritae. NCBI lineage: Eukaryota > Metazoa > Arthropoda > Collembola > Entomobryomorpha > Entomobryidae > Seira > Seira ritae. Next base: position 6,687 of record JAHZNI010003671.1, on the reverse strand, counting down.
TTCTCGTTGTCATTTGTCTTTAATGTGGGTATGGGTAGCGGAAGTAAGAAAGGAATCAGCTTCGCTTCAAAAAGGCGACTGAACCGGTAGACCAAATTTAGAAAAAAAAATTAGTAAAAAAATTGTTTAATTTAAGATTCCCAAGTGTCAAACCTGGGCTTCTTTGCCTTTGCCTCTTTTCAAAAATGCCCAAGAATAGAGCCAGCCATATGCCAATCCATACCCTTGAAATCGGGGATCATCCCCTCTAGTCTATATACTTATTCATACCAAAAATTTTTTTTAACGTTTTGGCTAGCTGCAGTGCAGTTTCCTCATTACAAAACATAAACGAGTTCTTATGCTATGGCCATGGCCCATGGCATGGCATTTTGTTCTCATCTTTGTCTATAGGAATTACTCTGATTCTGATTACAAGGGATATTGAGAGGAACGCGATCTCCATCTCCTCTCTTGATCTTTTTTTCTAGTCATTGCCATCAAGGAAGATAACCTTGTTATAAACTAATACAAGTTTATTGACACCCACTTGACGATGACTTTGATGATCGTGATCACAATCACCATCAGACTTCCTCACTCGTCTTTTTTTATCGAGGGTAGGGGTAGGATGTAAGGGTGGGAGGTCGTAGTCGTACTCGTACTCGTACTCGTAGTATTCTATCCATGCATAAAAATTGCTTTCCTCCTTCCAAATAAGAAAACATTTCTCAATCTTCTCTCCATCTCTCGTTTGATGTTGTGCACATTGCATAATGACGTGATTACACGGGGAACAAAATTTTTTTTTCATTCGTTTAGCCATTCAACCAATACCAAATACGAAAAGAAGGTCGTCCAAGGTTCAGAGGAAAATGTGATTATTTCCAAGGGTCTATGTTATCATTTATTGCATCACCATCATCATCATCATCCTTTGATTATCTTTGCTACATGGACAACGACAAACATGCTCAAGAGCGAGGAAGATTTTCCGGATCTTTTTTCTGTTTTCATCTAAAACAAACGTTGCTGAGCTGAGTAGCTGAGTGCTATGCATGCCATCCTACACTCATAAAAACATTAGGTAAAGAAGGTATGAATATCAAATGGACTCATAAAAACCGTCGAAGGTGTTGCGTTGCTTTGCGTTGTATGGAAGAGAAAGCAGAGAGAATACAATATACATAATATTTTTTTCACGAGGGAGAGAACAAGAAGAAGAAAAAAAGACTGACAAAATGTTATTTGGACTAGGTAAGTGATGCCTATTCAAGTATAATGTAAAGAATAAAAGATCTCTTTCTCTCAAGAGCTAAAGCTCAGTTATGCATAAAAGAGGAGGACGACTCAAGCCTTCAAGTCAGATTTGTCAGGAGAGGAGAAAGGAGAGAATGCATGAACTAGCAATATTTTCCCCTTGCATGCATGAATATATCTATATATATTTTTCTTCCACCATCGCATCCACATGTACACATCCACCGCTTGTCTTTCCCATTTCCCAAGTCGACTGACTGACTGACTGAATGGAGTGGAAAGTGGGATGGAATGCTTATTGATATGGAATGCATGCATGTCATAGTCATGCTATGCTCGCATGTGCCAGAAACTGTCCCACTGGACAGATGAGTATGATTATGATGGTAATATCACACGAGTATCATAATCTTTTGTCGTCATGATCATCATCATCATTGTCATATCATATCATATCATATCATATCCATGGATATTCTTTCCTTCTTCATTCCGTTCCTGTTGGTAGCTTCCTGGTTAAAAATATATATTTATGCATTACATTTACATTGCATATTATTATTATTATGTATTATGATGATCACTATGGGGTGTTATGAGATCACATCACGAGATCTTGTTTGCGTAACGAGTAACGACCACCGACCACCAAGTTGTTATTATGCATGTAAGAAAGCATTACCAGAAGAAATTAGTTTTTTTTTCCTCTCTGAAGAAGAAAAAGATTAGGTTTTTTTGGGGACTAACCAGTATAAACCAGTTGATTCCAATTTTTGCTTGACAGTGATAGTTGATGTTGATAGTGATGATGATGACGAGGCCAATCTCAATCTCAAAATCCCATTTAGTTCTTATCTCCCATAAAAAAAAGAAGATTCTAGTAAGTTGGCTGATTTTCTTTTCCTAGAGGAAATCGGATAAGAGGATCACGTTGTTTAGTGTGTGGCCTCAGCTCCGTTCGTTTGTCCAAGAAGGAATTGTGATTGTGATTGTGATGCTATTGCTATGCATGAGAATTGAGAATGAGACATTTGAGATGTGGTCGCGGATCTTCTTCTGGTCTGAGAATGTTTTATGCATTCAATTTCAATATCAATTAGATTTTATATATGAGATATCTTATTACTTTACTTACTTGAGGAAATTTGTATTTATGTGGACAAGGGGAATGAGGATGATGGGAAATGCATGAGGCCACTCGTTAATTTTCGTTCCAGCAAAAATGATTCGAAATTACGAAAAGAAACCTTGTACAGTATTCGAAGTACGGGTTGCAATGTGGAAAGGGCCTCATGACTCCACGGGGGACTTGGTTTGCTTTACGAAATATCGGGAAGTTTGCTAGTAGCTCGATAGCATTTTGACTGCATCTATCATGATGATTTAACGTTTGACGAGGAAGCGCGCGAGATTCAATTTTTGAATTTTGACGTGGGCTAATGCAAACAGATGCGAGTTTGCACGGACGTCTTGAACTAACTCAAACTTCCTAAAAATAAGCTAGGCCCACGGGGTGTCATAAAAGTTTCATTTTGCGACCCCTAATTCGAAGCAAGCATTATATGGCATAAGAAATTTTTCGTGAAAGGAATTGCATTTTGCCTAAATCTACTGCAAATACTATTGACTTTTCGCATCTGAAGCAGCAAAACAACGTGCCGAGCCATATCTTCTACCTACCTATTTAAATAGGAAGTAACGTGCAACTCTACAGAAAAGAAGGAGAAAGAGGAGGACAAAGATGCATTCTGAAAGGGTTGCAAAGGTCCATTTCAAACAATTTATTGATACCCCTCCAGAGAAATGACAAAGAAGTGAGGCCACATGTCTCCGTCTCACGGGTATTTCCATCTCCCTTTTCAGACCTGTCCACATCCATTTTACGTTACATAAAGGTGCGGATTTTTTTATTTCTTTCACTTCTTCTTCTTCTACTGCAGTTCGAACTCTACTTCTAGAAAAAAAGAGTGATGCATTTCTTTCTTTCAGAGAAAAGAAGATATCTCAGTCCTTCTCCCCCACTTTCTCCTTCCTTTGAAATACTACGAACGCGACTGAAGAAAATGAAAAGTTTGGATTGACTACGAGGGGTAGTCTCTAGTCTGCGAAAAAACACTATTTTTTGGGGGACGCTTTTTCAGAAGAAAGTCAAGAGAAAAACTCAGAAAAAATCTTCAGCTCTTCTTTTTTGGTCATCTTCTTTCAGCCCTCAAAACACTTCTTTTATTTCCAAGACAAACGATTTTTTTTCTGCGTAAAGTTAACTATAGATGCGTTGGTCTTGGTGGTCTTGGCTGCACTTTGCGGACGGTGGAATTTGGATGGACAGGCGTTTATTTTTTCCATAAGAAATGGAAGAATTCACTTTCTCCTATCTCCTTCGTCAGTCCTGATAGGATCATATCATGAGGGAGGAATAAGAGAAATCTTGTCTCCTCGGCAAAAAATACATACCAGAAGAGGAGAAATGGCCAAACAGAAATAGAATAATGCTAATCTAATGCTACAGACAGATTTATTTGCTTATCGCTGCTGCGAGCTCATGTGAATGTGAAGTGAAAGCAGGGGAAAGCGCGATGATGTGCATTTTATTGCATGCATGCAGGCATACCAGAGGGTAAAATATATATTCCATGTTCCATGTTCTGGTTTTAACATGCATGTACATAATATTTTATATCGTTTAAATATCACTGCTCACATTCACATCTCATGTCTGGAAAAGGCTTATGGGAATAAAGGGAAAAGATTGTGTAGCTTAGGCATAGCTGAATCAAACCAACTACCACAGCAGCCGGATAATGCGGCGGAAAGAGTCTCTCATGCAATGCAATATTCTTTATTATCGGGATCGCGAGGAGACCATCACTATCATATCATATCATATCATAACATCGTATTATCAAGTCATCTTCCCAAAGCCTCCTAGTCATACTCATGTCCATAAATGGGGGATGAGGAATGCAGCCAATTTTTTTCCGCTGTTAAGGCACATCGTGAAGTGAAAACTAAACTACTTACTTACACAACACTTGCTCTCTCGCGCTCATTTATGGATTCGTTGACACGACACCACGACGACAAAAGAGACAAGACCAAGACAAGACAGGACAGGACACACATTCAGCTACTTTTTTATGCTCAATCTATCGCCTTCAAGCCATAGCCATGCCATATAAAATAGAAGAATATATTATTAATGTGCAGTTGCTGATGCTGCTGGGACTGCTGCAATGGAAAAAAATGTGTCGATTGTGGAGAAAATGGAGAAAGTACTTATGTAGAGCGGGTTTGTGCAATGGAAAACATTTTGATTCCAGAAAAAAGCAAAATGTCATCGCTCTTGTGTAGAGTGCATTTCATAGTTTTGGCAAATAATAAAAAAATTAAAAGTAGGGGTTGCAAAATGAAGCTTCATGAATCATGAATCACAACGCACCAAGCCAAAATTAAAAAAATTGAATCTCGCGCGCTTTCTCAACAAACGTCAAAGAAACGTCGAACCACTATTGTACATAGATCCAGTCAAAATGTGATTGAGTTTCTCCCGAGCTTCCCGATTTTGAAAACCAAACTGAGTTCATTGTAGTGTCATGGTCAAGTCATGACGCTCGATTTGTATTGCCAACCCTAGTTAGCATCTCTCCCAATTTGTAGATGCGTTGCAATATGCATCAAAAAAATTTAACAACTGAAAAAAATAACACTTTGAACTTTGAAATAACAAGTTATGCGAGTGAGTTATTCACTTTTCAAAAGGTTCACAATATGTACATATATGCATTGTAAATAAGTAAATAAGTGTTCATGTTCTCGTCTCATCTAGTGTATTGGTATTTATGCGATGTGATCTGACGATGGGGGAAAGTAAAACTTTCCAAACACTGCACAGAACGATGCATAACGAATACCAACTACCGACCGACCGAGAGACAGGAAATTGGTACTTTCAGTTTCTCTCTCTTTCTGTGGCATGGTGGATAGGAAGGTAAACAAGAGAAGAGAGATGCTCAATAAAGTATTATGTACATATAAGCACTCAATCCAAGTATGTATTTATGGTCAACGAGGACCAAGGACTGGGGAGAGGGTAAGGGTAAAAGTTCTAGAGAAAGCATCCCCTTCATTTCATTTTCATTTGCATGGAAATGTTTATTTTAATGTTACTCCCAAGTCCCGAGTAAACAAATTGTTAATTGGCTATTTATAGGAAAAGTATATCTGTGCTTTACTAGTACATATCTAAGTTGTCGACTTCATATGTATTTTTGGACAACAATTCCCATTATAATACCCCATCAAACTTTCACAATTGCGGTAGGCAGGCAGGCAGGCAGGCATTGTGAATTTCTAAAAGGAATGGAAAAGAAGCCGTTTATTCACACTTGCGCCAACGAAAAAATTTATATTATAACATGAATATTGTATGTTTTTGTGATAACATTGTATTGTACCGCTGTACTGCTAGGTATTCATACAAAATTTCCATGAAAATTCGGAAATTTCACTTCTTATATATTTTTTCGAAAGCTATTTTTTACTGGAAGAAAAAGAGGATGATAGATCATGTTTATCGTCAATATTTCAATGCACACACAATACAATGCATACACGTTCACAATGCCAGTGCCAATGTATGCTCCTATGGAAACCTGTCATCATCAAAGTAAGGAATGAGCCGCTTTCATCTCTTCCTCCATTTTTACCCTCCTCGCCACCGCCTGAGCTGAAATAAACTCTGTTCTGAGTTCAGAGTAAAGCAGGGTTTCTTCTGCGAAAAGAAGATTGGGAAAACGCATAAAGGGCTTCACAAAACTTTTTAAGCTTGTTTCCAAAGCTACGCATTTTCATTGAGTTTTGGTGGAAATGGTTGGAAAATGAGAATATATTTTTTATTGAATGGAATATAGAGAAACTATACTTACGTAAGAAAATGAAGATGTTACATGTAATTTTTTTCAATAAAAATGATTAGGTGGAGGTGGAGGGTTTTAGAGTTCATAATATATGTAATATGTTATTTTCTGGAATTGGTGCGTGCAGTACAGCCGGCTTTGGATCGGAATATGTATTATGGGATCTTTTCTGAGCATATTACTTGTGCAAATAATGAGGAGTTAGGGATTTCATTCAATTCTTAGAAATCGTGTATGTAAGAGGACTGGTACTGGTACATTCGACAAATGTTGAATACTAAATTGATATCATATCCGACTACGTAACAAGACGTGCTAAAAGTAAGTTGAAGGTAGGCACTCAGTGTTTGCAAAAATTGCTTTTTTCAAGAAAAATTTTGCTTTGAAAGAAATAGTAATTGCCTAAAAATGTGAAAGGGGCATAACAGCACTGTTTGCCTTTGGCTGAAATGTTTTTTTCATGTAAATGGGCAACCCTAAGGAAATTTGATCAGCCGAAATAGCTGCTATATAGGAAAAAAGCGCCTAGGTA
>JAHZNI010003670.1:0-16274 GCA_027744415.1 Seira ritae | reverse complement strand
CAGGGCCAATGGGAAGCTACATTTTCTTTTAAAGCTTATGTGTCATTCTTTTTTTTCCAGATGCTAAAGCACTCAATAAGTCATTATGGGTCAACACATGTCCCACTGCAAACGCAACATCCTCTCACCAGCTCGTCACTTTCCGCTGATACCTCCATCCACCAGTCCCATCTCCATCATCAGAGTATTATTGACCCGACTAGGTTCATTGAAGGCCCGCCTAGCCATCCTCACCATACCCTTCATCATTCACATTCACACAGTAAAAGTAAGCCGAGTAAATTCTGGACGAGATAAAAAATTGTGCATATATGTTTCAGTCTGACATTGCTGTTTCTCCTTTTTCATTCTCACATTTAGGTTATCTAGATCAGTCGTATCCTAGTATTCATAATCCTCGAAGTCCAGCCTACCTGGAGTCCTCACGGATTTCGAGAACTACAGCCAAAGATGTTGAAATCAGCTCACCGCCGCCACCTCCTACAGTTCATCATCATTCAGGGAGTGCCAGTAAACCGCCAATGAATGGCAGTATATACTTCTCACCTGGACAGCCTCCGGTACCGCCACCTCCAACGCATTTAAACGAGACATCAAATAGTTCAAATATTACTACGTCTAGCCACCCTCACGCAGCATACTTTCGCCACGGTGTTCTCCGTTGTCTCTCCTTACTTTCCGTACTATCCCTCCTCCTTGCTCTCAACTCTTTGTACTTTCTTTTACAGATTGTCTCGCCGCTCGTCAGTAAGTATAAAAGTACGACATCCACAATTCCACATGCAATAAAATCGGTTACTTTGCATTTACACATCTTGTTCCCAAAATTATAGAAATTTTAGCAATCGAATTCTTTTTGTGTATGCTTAGATGGCGGCGAGATGGAGATGATATATGAAGTGACTTTATGTCTTTCCGCCATGTGCTTGTCAATAAACCTTTGTGTATTGCTGGTCACCTCAGCTCAGTATTTCTTCGCCGTGACAGGTATATTTACTAATTTGAATGTTCTAAAGTTCAACATCGTGCAAATAAATCACTTATTCCTTGATTATCCCATGACGTGAGTTAATTTCCCGACGGGTTTAGCCAAAATGCTTAAATCCGCTTTTACTTTGCTCTAATTATGTGCATGTCCTAGCCACTTTACCTACCTCGGACAAATTGTTTAAGTGATTTCGTGAGCTCTTGCTCACATTCGCCAAAAGCGGTGGTCATAAACCCAGAATTGATGGGTTTTCTAAATTTTAATTTCAGGAAGTCCTGGTTCAACGTCTTTCTTGCAGAAAGTTACTGTCACGCGAGGAGTCGCAATCGGTGGATTTTTTCTCTCAATCCCATTATTTTTGTCTGCGATTGTTTTGTAAGTTTTAATTGGGAGATTCAAAAAAATTACATATACTTTTAAGAATGCTATTTTTCTAACATTATATTTTTTCCTGTAGGTACACTTTCACTCATCTGACGTTTTCAGGTCCAGCGTTAATCTCCACAGCTTGCATTGCTTGTGGAATAATATTCGGTGGCTGCGCGATGGTGAGTCATTTTAGCTAAAAGATGCAGTCATGCACTGTTTATCATTCTGCCTGTATCGAAATATCAGAAACTATCGACTTCTTACAGACACCTCTACTGGAGTATGTAACCATGTCTATCATTTCGCATTTCAGGTTCATCACGTCTTCACATGGCAGCAGGTACTATAAAATGTCAGACTTCCAGATGAACAAAAATTAACATTACTCATCAATTCATGCTTACCTTACGTACAAAAATAATTTTATGAACACAATTAACTTGTTCATGATGAGAGGAATGTCTTGAGTCAACACTCAAAATATTTATTTTGTTTTTTATGATGCTATTTTCAGGAGAAGACGGTGAAACGGATTGCGCTGCCTCAACAGAGCATGTCACCGCCTGCAACTATTGAGCTTTCTACTCTCGTCTAGGATCTCTTAAATTATTAGCAGCTTGAAGAAAACAAACCTCTTCTGTTTTCAAACTCCTTTTTTTATTTTTTTTCGATGATGATGTGTTTATTGAACAAGTTACTTAAATATATATTATATATATATATGATCATCAGACCATCCATCCATTTAAGATAAATGATGACATTTTTTTACTTTTTAGTTCATGAAAGCAGTCCTGCTTCAATTTTTATGCTCAAATTACATGTTTGCTAATGGGTGCCATATACGCATTATTTAATTAGCCCACAATAAAAATAGAAATAAGTATTTGCGATTAAGAAGGGTATAGTTGTATGTCTATGCACCTGATTTTAAATGATTTAAATTTTTAAAACCCCATGTCTTATCAAAACTTACCGAAATGTTCATTTTAAAGTACTTTTTTCTAAAATATACTGCGAGAAAATCTCCGCCGAAATGATATCATGTCGATGATTCCTACAGTTTTTGTAACTTTATTGCTGCCCGTTTTTTGTACAAATACTTGTAATCTTAACAAAACTATGTATAAGGTACGCTTAAATGACATGTAACTTATTGCTAATTTTTAATTATCATGTTAAGAACAAAATGCATATTATTGTGTAAGTAAAAAAGACTAGCTAAGTGGAAAACAAATTTTCAAAACTATTTATTAGCGCTATTTATGACATGTCTTGAAGCTGTGAAGTCTACAAAAAATAAAATCAACACTGGCTTGTTCAAGGGCCGATTTAAGCAACTCATGCTTTGTCAATGCATACTTTTTGAATTTTCAATTGATCGGGCCATAAAAGAAAATAAATCCGTTTTACAATTCATCGTTTCTGCATTTTGAAGTCCACTTACGGGTTTCTTGCGTTTCGAATGCTCATGCATATAAGCATATATGAAACACGAGATGAGGAGGAAATAAGCAAGATACCTAGTCAATGTTAACTAAAAAAATTAATTTACTAATTATGTAATTCAAGAGCATTCAAAAGGAGGTCCTATACCTGGTTTGCGGTTAATTTCAATTTTGATTTGAAAAGCTCAGAACCACTCTTGTGATCAAAATAAAGCTCACCAGCATACTAGAAAATGCGCTAGAGGAGAGAGCATCATCATAACAATCAAATTGTAATTGTTTTTCTCTTATCTTATACAGAAAGTTTTTAGAAGCAATTCTTTCAGTATTTACTTTAGTTGCAAACTGCACCGTAACGGAGACTTTTTTCATTTACTCGCATGAATGACTCTTGTTTTGTTCACTTGCATCACATCCATCTATCTATCTCCTCGAGAAAGAACCGTTATCCCTTCATTCATAGAAAACAAGAGACTGATTTTGTTTTAGTTTTAACCATGGCTTGATCTTTTAATCAAGATCTCATCGACGCCACACATGTTGCGAATCATCTTTACAATCATGAAAGGTGGAGGAGCTAAATGAGCTACATAGCTCGTCATTAAAATCACAAAATACCACTGACTTACTTTTCTCATTCAAAGATATGACTTTCTCAGAACTACTAATTTTATAAAAAAAATCATCCATTTCCGTTGCAATTTCTCGAAGAAAAATGCATTCTAAAAATATGAAAAAGATGCACCGAGGGTACTCATAAAAATTCTTATGTTCTTGATTAAAAAATCACAAATTGAAACGACGACGGCGACGACTCCATTTACAGAACAAATGCTCTCCTTTGTACGAAATGGGCCACAGGACGAATAAAATGAGATAAACAGTTATAAGGTCATCACGATACAACAATGAAACATCACAACTAAACTTACAAGTCGTTTTGTTCGTCGTGTTTTCTTTGTTCATCTCGTATTCCTCCTTTCATTTGGGTGTACCGCATACAGGAGTGTGTATAGAGAATAGCAACATTTATAAAAAATGCTCAAACATTTTTCATGAAAACTCTTACATAAATCTTCGGATATTTCTTAAGCCTACAAAAGTTTTAGCAATGCAATGGGTAATATGATGAAAACCAGTTTCACTGTCGGCTGTTGAACCGGGAACTCAGTGACAAAACACAATGAGTCTATACTATAGTCTATAGCTAACAATAATGGTCTAATAATGAAGAAAATACTGAACGCCAGAATAATTTCGTTTTAATAAGTACTCGCGATGTACTTTTGCGATCTGGGGTGTACCAGAACAGAGCATTATTAATCCCTTCTAAAGGAACTGTACGCATTCTCTACAACACAGATATTTGCAGCGTATAGGGCAGATTCTTCATTACAAGATTGAATCAAGTTACCCGTATCTGTACCCGTTCTATGTACGTTTTAAAAGCTACAATGCAAAACAGTAACTGTCGTAATCAGATTACGGCACACACCTTGTATGTAGTATGCCGATAATTGGTTCTGCAAGAATGACCTAGCCAGTCTCTGCTTGGCCTTTGACGCAGAATCACATACAGGATTTGGCCATTGCAGTATATTTTAGTGTCACTAGTTTCAGGCTCCTTTTCTGGCAAGCCAAAAATGAAAACTTTCCTTGTCCTTCTACTAGGACTTGCGGCTGTCCACGGGCAGTTTGGAGTTCCTCCTTGTAAGAGAAATAATTGGATCCATTCGAAGCATTACAAGTTCTTTGAGCATTTGAGGTATTTCAGCATCCAACACTCAGTGATCAATTATTACCTGATTTGATTTAGTTAGCTGGGGTGGAGGAAATCGTCCGCCAGGACCAGGTGGACCTAATGGATATGGCAAACCCCCAGGAAGACCAGGACCTCCATCCGGATTTTCGAGACCTGATGGAGGCCCACCAGTTGGCTATCCTCCAAGAGGAGATGGCCCCGTAGGAAATCCATACGCCGATGATCCCATTCCACCTCATCCCGAATCCAGCTATGACCCACAAAGACTTCCCTCTAAGCTCCCTATTGAGGCTCCTAATGGAGTCGTAGAAATTTACAATCGTGTCGTGGATGACTTAATTGTCAGTCTGAAGAGTGACTTTAAGAAGAGGGAGTTGGATCCCATGAATGTTGTCATTAGAGCGACCCCACCAGGTCCAGTTAGGGTACCTGGATATCTCCAAAAGCGGCCTTTCCGCAGACCTGGAGCTGCTCTTTACAGATCGAGCATTGGGCCTAGTAGTTTGGACAACTTCAAGTTGCCAGTGAAATCAACTTCCTCCAAAACGAAGAGGACTCGGAGAAATTCTTCTGGAGAAAGCAGCCGTTTCGGAGAAAACCGTCCAGCACTTGATGGTTCCAACAGGGCAATAGGAAAGTCAAAGGGACAAGTGGAAGATGACGAGAAAGAAATTTTAGGTAAATGAAGTAACACATAGGCGTTCAGTTAGTAATGTAGTGACGGGACAGGTTTATCATAAGAATTCATTCGTTTACATAAAAGAAACAACCCCAAATTCGTCAAGTACAACCGCTGCCCCTGAAGTGTCATCGTCCACCACAGAAGCAGCTGAACCTGCTGCTGATGATAACATTAATGTTTCCATTTCTCAAGAAAAATCCTCCGAAGAAGATGGATTTATGAAGGCAAGAAGCGACGAGTTTTTTCCCGATGTTGAAGATGAGGAAGTCGAGTCTCGTGAGCGAAAGGACGTGTCGGTATGCAGAAAGTCGTCCAAAGTTGTTTTAAAAATAAAGGTGAAAAACAAGATAAAAAAGTACAAGTTTTTTGTGTTATTTTTTGCTTCAGAGCAAGAAGAAAGGCAGTGAGAGTGAAGAGGATCCTGAAGATGATGGCAGGATTGAAGACGAAAAAGAAGTGGAGAATCTCATGCAAATGTACCACAGTCAAAACTCAAACAAGGGCAAGTACAAAGGAGGCAAGAAGAAGAAAGACAAAGACTCTAACAAGCCGGTTGTCGTAGACCCATCCGAAGAAGAGCAAGAGGCTGAAGCCGAAGAAAGAAACGATAGCAGACCACCAGCTGAAGCTGAAGAACGGGTAGACAAAGAGACGAAAAATATCAAGAAAGATGCTGGCTCCGGGGAGAAGGCTTTGAAATCAGGTATCATTCAGAGTGAGGAAAATGAGGATGACGAAGATGATGATGACGACCCAGAAGGAAGGGATGACCAACCGGAGGATGAGTTCTCTGCCGAACCTGGAACTGGAGGTGGACAACGCCCTCAGGGAGGATATTATCCTTCTGGAGGACCACCAGCAGTGTAAAATACATTAATTGGAAATTCAATGAAATAAAGCTGGAAAAAATATTTATCATTTTTTAAAATTTAGGCCAGCAAAACCAAACGCCATGCTAACAGGTCTCAGCAACATCAAGCGTGTTACCGATGTACAAGTCAGTGTAGATGCCCGTAGTGCTGTGATTACTTCCAGGTACGCTTGGTCAAATATTTTAAGCTCAAATAGTATCAAAGAGAATTAAACCAATATTTGGATTTAGACTGCTGGTCGGCCCAATCGAAGTCGTCATCAATGACTCTACTGAACCCATGGAAAAGAATGTGAAGGCTCGCATTCCAGAACTTGAAGCAGAACTTCTCCTCATGGAACGACACGGAGTGGTCTTCCTCCAACGTTTCACATTAGACCGAGCTTACGGTCAGGACGTTGAAATCTCTGTTCCTAAGTCGAAGAAGGAAAAGAAGGGCTCCAAGCTTCCAGGAGGACTTCCACCACCACAAGACCCCAACCATCCTATCAACGTCGAAGCCCGTCGTCAAACAAAGATGGCTGCTCATATCTCAATGGAGGTCGTAAAACTTCTTCGCAGTGGCAATCTCAGATCTAACCTCATGAGAACTGCCACGTCCGCCATGAGCAAACTCAAGCTCCCAATCAAGAAGCCCAAGACCAAGAAGAAGTCGAAGAAGGATAAGGAAAAGGATCACAAGGAAGGTTCACACAAGAAGGATCATAAGGAATAAAGGGGAAAACACAAATTAAGTCATGAAAAATTATAAGTGATTTCAATGGTTTTTAATGTATGAGGGTCAATGGGTAAATTGCTAAAAATTAAAAGGGAAAAACTCGATAAAATGCGAATGTGCCCATTCTTTATTGAAAAAAGACCTTTCTTTCATGCAACATTGCCAATCTCAAAGGTTAAAAAATCATTTCTATTTATTCTTGCGTCAAAGTACATTATAATTAGTCACGTAATCATAGGCTATAGCTAAACCGTAATCGTGGCTTCGTTTTGTTACATGACATATTTTACTAGTTGCAGCGTAACTTAAAGAAAAGGAAATAAAACTTGTTTCGTAAACAATAATACGGATAATCAAATTCCTTCACGTTCGTTTCCGTTCTCATTACATAAGCATTTAAAAAATTTGTGCCTTCCTCGGACATATTCCTTGTCCGTCCCGTACAGTAGCAGTGTCCTCATTTTGGTAATTCCCAGAGGCATCCGACACATAATTTGAAATGTAGTAGCCGAAGAACACGACCAGAAAAGTGATGAACATCGATGGAATTAGAACTTTTGAAAGTTGATCAATATATTCAGCGGTGAAATTCGAATCCTGAGTTTGAGGCAAAGCTTGGTTTTCGTTCGAAATTTCATTTTTTACGTCAGGTTTGTTGTCTTCGGTTTTCAGGGCTTGCAGAAGATCACCCACCACTGCTGTTTGCTTCTGCCTCATTAGCATACGCGAAGACGCGGAACCTCCTCCGTTTGCCCTTTTATTTAAAACGAATACAATAGCCGTTTCCAGAATGGACAGTGATGCAAATAGTAGACACGTTCCGGAGAAAATTGAATATGCAGTAGTGTATGAAACATGCGTCATACTCTGGTTTATCCCCGAGGTTTGTGTGGCCAAAGTTAGTAGGATTGTGACGGTTAGGGATAATCTCGCTTCTATGGAGGAACCCAACCAAAAGCTTATCCACGTGAGTAGTACGCACATGATACATGGACTAAAGAAATTCAGAAAGTAGAAACCCAACAAACGTTGAAAAGTTAAGCTTACGAAAACCGCGCTGAAATTTCCGGCTACTTTGTTGGTCATGACGCATTTTCCCGTCTGATGCTTTAGGAGAAAGAATTGGGTTAAATGCTTGCTCCCAATTTGCTCTATCGCTGAAACTCCGGGAATCCAATCGATTTCCACAGTGGATGCGGGATACGCAAAAGAAGCAATGCGGAGGTCGCATTCCTGGGTGTCAAAAGGAAACTTGGCAAGATTCATGAAGCAAGAGGTCGATAGGGAAATCCTTGTAGTGTAATGAATGGTTCCATCGGGATACACGCGATAAAAAGTGTTTTCCGTCGTAGTCCCATGGACCCTGGATGTCTTCTCGTTGTTTATGAAGGTGTCAGGAAGCCATGGCTTATGGGGAATGTCGGGATGCAAAGTGACGAAACCATATTCCTCTTGGGAGTCATATCTCAGACGAATGTCTCTCCATCTATGCCTTAGGGAGAGTTGAGCCTTCAGCTCCATGTTTTTGTCGTCAACACTTTCGATTTGCCGAAGTCCCAAGTTGACGTAAAGTTTTAGAGTTGTTTGGTTGAGACAACGGAATGGTGGGATTACCTGATTGGAGTAACTTTCACTCTTCAGGATATTCATCACGATATGATGATACTCTGGAAGTTCTGTGGAAAATGTCGGATAAATAAATGTAGATTTTATTAGAAGAAAGGAGAAAAGAATATCAACTGAATGCATTGCATATATTTTAAAATATATATGCATGTATTTGAGAGAAAGTTGTTGCACCATGCGATTCTTCACACCAACTAACTTCTTCATATCGCTTTCCTAATTCAGTAAGGAAACGAAAACATGCTTTCCAGTTAATTGCATGGTTCAGGGACACACCTAATATTTTGCAAAGGTTCAGCACCCTTGCTCAATTAATAAAGCGGAAACGCAAAGTCAATAACACCGAGAAATCCATCAGCATTATTTAGAATTTCATAGTTTATGTCACGCAAACGTTCCGCGTGTTCACCTCAGCTCAAAAATGCGGACAAGGGCGAGCAAAATAACCATAACATTGTATTAACATTGTCATTGTTATACTATAAAATGAAATGTGAAAGCGTTTTTGACATTTTCAATTCCAACATTTGCAAAAGTTTTTATTGCACACATTCCGTAATAGTAACAAAATATGCAATCTAATACTTTATTACGTTTCGTACAAAAAGTAAAAAATACAGAAAAATGATAGCAATGAAAAACGAAGCCGAGAATGTGCTTCCATTAGATCGCATACTATAGTTTTCTCGTAAGCAGACTTCAGAGGGTCCCCGCTTAAGAGTTTCTTTAATTTCTGGATAGTCGATTACATGTTTCTACAAACAAAAGGAAAAAATTCGTTCCATGAATTCATGCCGTGCCCAGCCTATAGAAAGAAATATTATCCTCATTTCTTATGTTCCAAGTAGAGGAAACTCATACCTTTAAAATAACTCTTTTAAGTCCAGGCCTTGAGCAAAATTGATAGTGCTTTCCATCTTTCCAACTTCTCTCCAAGCCTTTCCCTTTCTCGTTCGACCATCTTATCTCTTCCAACCAACCACCGACAGACTTCCCCTTCAAGTTTTCCGGTTTCGTAATGTTGATGTGATTGAAAACGCTTGTATGACTTAAGCCTGCTTCAATGGCTTCAAGTTCTTTCGCATCATCTCCCAAATCCTGTTCTTGCTGCTCTCTGATAAGATGAAAATATCGATTGCAATTGCAGAAAATATTTTCCAAAATAGGATTGAATTGAATGTGAGAAAAAACAGGTATTTCTTCAATTTTTATCTTACAGAGGCATCAAATGTGGCTCATATGGCATATTAAGCACTTTCAAGACATCACCCTCTGTCCCATCCACTCCAAAGCCTTTAAAAAAGTCATGGAACTCGTACTGACTCGTGCACTGGGATAGGTTCACTCGTGGATAGTAGAAGAAGAACACTTGACACATTTCTTGGCTAGTCGCTAACCCACCCTTTGAACATTAGAATATTGATTATTTATATTAGTAGACATGCCTACCTACATATTATGAACGTTTGTTCTAACAAGGCCTGCCACATGAATCTGCAAAATGTAATCTCACTTTGCCACACACATTTCGATTATTTACTATTTACTTACAACGACATATCTATCAACGTCTGTTGTGGTGTATTCACACTCGGTGACCAGTTCGTCCCCTGGAAGAATAGTAAGCTCATTCTTCAGGACTTTGCTTTGTTGATAGTTGAAGTCGTAATGGTTATCCTAAAGAAAAAAAATAGTTAGCACAACCAAATACAATCTTTTGAATTGATGACATTTTTCTAATTTTTAACCTCCGCAATTATTGGCTGCTCTATTCCATTGCGAAAGTGTCGCAGCCTAATTTTTCTACCAGTTAGGTGGAGATGGACCATTGTGTTAGTCAGATGAAGTCCTCCTTCTGGGATTACCTGAAAATTGGGGTTTGCAATGTATGGAGTTAGGAATTTGAGATAATATAGCAGCGAAAATGGAAGGTTTAGGCTTAAAGTTACCGATGAAGTACACTCAGACCCGCAAACTCCATGAACCATGAAATTATCTTGCTTTGGAGGAATAAGTAGAAACGGCGAGTGGCGGTACCCAACAAGCATAGTACCCCCATCGTATTGACGCAGTTCCTCCGTGTAAAATAGTCTCACACCGGTTGAATCCGTTGCTGCAAGTAGAAATATTGCATGTATGCACATGCAAGTGTGTGAATGTTTTCGTTGATTCTGCGACATTTATGTAAGTAGGAACTGATTTGCCTTTTCATTCCGTGATAACTGATTATTGATAACATACTAATTCGATGCTGAGCATTTTCATAATGCATTTCTAACATGAAGTACGTTGCGCCACCATGCTCTTGACCAATGGGATGACCAACATGCGGAGGCAACATTTCACCTGTGGATATACGATCAACAAGAAGTTTGACATGATTACAATTACAATCTCATTAAATAGATACATTTTTAAAGATTTGAAATTTAAGGTTGGCTAACCGTCCGATCCTATAACCCATGCAAGAGTAAAAGAAACACAAGCGCGTCCCCACTCCATTGGCATGTTTGGTGTATAACACACACCCCCTTCATGCGATTTATAATGCTCCTCAAAAAGTGAAATATCTTCTGGTGCAACATTACACTCAAACAATATCATGTGGTGAATGATGTCTTCATTTCCTTTTTGAATTATTGGCTTCCACTGCGGGTTTGAAACATGGAAAAAAGGATTAAGGTATAAATTGTTTGCAATGGTACAATACATACAGGTAGTAGACGCGTGACAGATTCATGCATTCTACTTATTTATACAGTTTTTCAAATTTATGATTAGCAAAGACAATTACGCACTCCAATCATTTGCTTTTTCTTTGATAGATCCTCTTCGAATTTAAACAACTTGCACCAATAGTACGTGTCTTTAACATTAATGGAAACCTGCCAATAAAAAGTTGATACTTTCAGCATAATAACAATCAAAATGGTTCATTTCAAGTGCGCAAAATTACTAACATTATTCATTGTCATGTCGTATGACTTTGCCCCAGGGTACAAATCTGGAGCCTCGTCTGGGGATGGAGGAAATACGCTGCGTAGTATCATAGGAAAAATTTATAACAACAAAGCTACAGTGTTTAAAAAAACGTTTAAACTCATGCGTAATTAATCTTTCATACCCTTCAGCTACTATGATGCTTTTCGCACCACGAGTCACAGGACCATGATAAGTTGGAAGGAATTGTCCATTACTCCTTTGAATTGGCCTAGAGTTACTATATGCCCAAATAAGCCTCATTGTCTCAGTCTTGAAACGAAAACAAAAATGACTTGGCCATTTCCTCTCGTAAAAAGTAAGATTTTCAGAAAGAAAATCAAATTACGGATATGATGAAGTCTTCCGGGTCGCAAGTATCCCAGCGTCTTTTGAACGTCACAGTCAGCCAATCGCGGTTCTGTTCTAACTTTAGTAATTCATAATCCTGTTTGGTGTCTTCAATCGGAGATCCATTTTCAATTCCATGATAATCCTGTTGTGAACACATTAATTATATTTACCACATCATTCAAAATATGCGTTTCTAAATCTAAATTGACTTACGATCAAATGCGATATTCCAGAAGAATCAATCCATGCAATTGCAATGTCTGCACCTGCCATTCCTCCGTGAGGAGAAAATCCTACTCCAACGTACCCTCTTGCCTTTGCCGATGCTTCCATAATAATCCATCTCTGGCCTTCTTCATCAGGCTTAGTATTTCTCCAGCGAAATTTAACTCCATTTTCCTTTAATTCTAATTTGTGAGTCCAGCCCTCGTCGATGCTTAGAATGCTTGCACTTGTAGACTGCAGAAATATAAAGAGGTATAAAATTTGCCTGAAATTAAAACATCCCATTGTTTAGCGAATTTATCGAATTTACGAGAGAAATATTGAATTTATTTCTTGCAACACTCGAGATGCCGTCATAAAGGAAACTAAATACTTTTTATTTGGATGCAGTTTCATTTAAAGTGCATTACATATTCAGTCAAGTGCTTACTAACTTACATGTCTTATTCATTTGGAAGTTTTAATTGATTTTGATTCTCATTGGCATTTCAAGTGTATGCCTTGTATGAAGAAAATGATAATAATTGTGGAATCTCATTTTATATGGATAATTTAATTTAGGTAAATATTATGCCTAGATGGCCGGATGAACGAGAAAAATATCTTGGGGTATGATATTGCTGTAAGAAAATTAATATCAAGGGTAGTATTATTGCGTTAAGCTATAGCTGTACACACTAACTTAATAATTTAAACAGGTTCCATAATAATCAAAATGAAACACTGTTTACATTCTCTTTTATCTTTTTCTCAGTTGGCACAAGAGCTCATTGAACCAGAATGAGCTGAGACTGGTGCATTTAAAAACTAACAACATATTATTTTCGCATACAATTTTATGTCATTCTGTCAAGTTTAAAGTTCAATATTCCAGTGCTGAAAGAATCAATAACATTTTTAAAGAAAGAGATCTTTAAAATCTACAAATCAGAAATTGCGTACATTTTATTTACCCGTGATACTTACGGATTCATGTTTTAAATGAAAATATAAAATTATAATTTGACTCCTGGAGGTATTTGGATTTGCTAATTGAGGTTGTAATGCTATTTCGCAATAATCGCAATATTTACTTCGGTAGTACCAAATATTGCTTTGTCGTGAGCACTTGCTTAACAAGACGCCAACATTTAATGCGAATAAATGCTGCGCCCAGATACGTTGATTTATTAGAATACATATAAAAGCCTTGTTTTGTAGTCGGCAAGTTCTTCGGATGGAAAATTAATGGCATATAATTATTGGTATCAATCAAAGGTGAACCATTGACAAACGTTTTCAAGCAGTTTCATTCAATATTTCGCAGTGACATGACCAGACAAAGCCTGAACACGTCTGGTTTACTTTTTTCAAGACGATGCGCAAATATTTTATTGGTATCGCATCGCAGTGGAAATTTTTTAGACGATTGTAATGGAAATACCATCAAGTTTTCTTCAGAGGACCTTGAAATACCACGACATTTATCCTTTAGCATTTGACATGTATATATGAAATGACATGTAGATCCTTTAGCGTTTGACTAGACGCTCCATAAATATGAAAGGATTATTTTTTGCATTTTGTTATAATACTGGAGCTGAATAGGAGCACGTGATTTTTTTTATTTCGAGGCAAAAATGAAACTGAGAAATCATGAAATTTGCTCGTCATGATTTTTTTGGTTTTCCGACATGGACTAAGTAGTATACAAACAAGAAACAAGTAGTGAACATTTTACTTTTAATCATCTCTGAAATCTCTTATGGACATTACATAACATACATTTTTGAAGCAATTACCAAACGTACGACGGCATTTTAACCAAATTCTCTACCATTTCCTTTTTTGACTTTGGTTCCGTATTGATATAAGCTTCGATTTTTCTGGTGAGCAGATCATCTCTTGGAATAGAGGAAGCCGTGCCGCAACCTCTTGATGATCTATCTTCCTCAATGAAGTCTTCATCCGACATTTGGGAAACAGCTTGAGAAGCCAAGATGCAGCGGATGGCCATTACAAAATTTTCTGCAGTTGCGTCTGGAGCTAAGCCAGGGCACACGGTTCTCTCGTCGTTCGCTTGATAGCTTCCTGTTCTTGTCAAAACTGCTTTCATGCCCAACGCTTTCGCTCCTGCAATGTCCTCGTTGATATCCTGTTGAAAATATTGAAGTTCAGCTCAATAGAGTGGAAAGATAGACATGTCAATATATGAGTGTTTAGCTTTTAAAAATGATTAATGATGCCAACTTTTTTTAGTTTTATCACTTCATAAAGCATCCTCGTCTTTTTTCTTTCTTGTGTAACCTTCAAAAATTCTGGGTCCAATTTAAAAATTCTATTAATAAGAAATTCTTACATCTCCGACAACCACGACCTTAGCATACTCAGGACATCCAATTTTCCCACACAGAATCTCATAAAACTTTTGGGAAGGCTTACAGATAGTAACGGGTTCAGAGTCTGTGCATACTTCTAGCATGCTGACAAAGGGACCCGATCCTAAGCTGGAGTTGTAGACGTTGGGGGATGTCTCACGCTTCAACATATTCAGGGCTATCATCGGTGCGCCATTAATAAGAAGGCTGCATTGATTGCAAATTGAGAAACAATAATGATGATGTAACTTCGTCATATCATTCATCGAATAATATATTTGTTACGAACTTCATCCCTTTCGACAGCAGTCTATAATCAAATTGAGTAGAAGGAAGTCCAACAATGACGACGTCTTCATTCAGACGTCGTGGATACTCTGTGGCGAAATCTTGCAAAACACCTTCATGGACTAGGTAGTACGGACGATGAAGATTTTTTTCTTTCAAGTACATTTTGCAAGCATCGGAAGAGGTGAAAATGTCCTCTTCGTCTACATCATATCCTCCATTTTGGAGTAGGTCAAGAATGGACTTCTTACTGGCCGTCCAGGAATTAGCTACCAAAATTGTCTGAAGTCCATGCTCTCTCAGTCTGTGTGTAGATGCCGTAAAATACTTTGGATTACAATAAATAATAATATGCATAGTTAATTAATAGCATTCATACAATTCAAAAGCCTCTTTGACACCCTTGAATGGTTTCAGGGGCGAATGGAGATCTTCAAACATATTTCCGGACAAGTCTGCAATCACCAATTCAACATCTCCGAAAACATCCATGTACTTTTTCCCCAATTCTAACACAGTCAGATCGTCATCAGATCGGTCAACAGCATTAGCATTTATCTCAACATCCGGATCTATCGAGTAAGGAGGCTTGTACTTGTCTCCTTTGAATTCTGGCCTATCAAGAGTCGAAGCTGATCGAAGTGACTGGCGTGCTTGGCTTAGACCTCCTGGAGTGCTCGTAGTAGCCGGTGTGACAGTGGCCGTTGCATTCGACTCACGAACTGGAGCGATGCTATTGGAATGCATTTTAATTGGATGCAGGATGGAATATGATTACAGTAGAATCAGCTTTTTGCTGTATTGTGGAATCAAGCGTCAAGCGAGCAGTTCATGATTTTATAATAATTATAGAGGTGCAATCAGCACAATGATTATTGTCCACATAATGATAATGATAATTACAATAAAATTAATGATATTAAAAAATTGATGATCATTTGAAAGTTCCAAGCAAAGGTTCGTCTTGCACATTCTGATTCTGTTGCTATGCATGAATGGTCCTTAAGCCGTATGTGGAAACTTTGTGTCTCGCTGATTTACTCAGACAGTTGACGCTGACACTGACAGAGGACCGATTCGGAATTTCTTACTCATCATCGTGAATGATCATCGTGTACCCACACCATAGATGGAGATCGTTACGCCCAGTAGGAATCAATCGCCCTCTGTCTAATTACATTTATATAGTATGTTATCTAACGTATTTTTGCTGCCACAATACTACTTTGTCCAGTAAAAAAGTAACTACTTCTTGTCGGCGTGCTCACTGATTGATTAGTCCAAGATAATTAAACGTAGGCTTGCCTTCATTCCTTTCGCGTTGTCAGTGTGATACATTAAAAAAATAATATCGTCCGTCATACGATCGTATGTTGTTAGTTAGCGGTCAAACGAACAATCACCAATCACCTGATTTCATATTGTGCGTTTCTAGTCTTTCTCCAGTAAGGATAGCCATCATCGTCGGAAGTTAGCCACTAAGCACTTAAAATTATTAGCTGAGAAAATGGCCGGAGATCATAACGAAGCGGAAGCTGCTAACTTGAAAGGCATCAGCCGTTATTTTAATTCTGTGACGATTCAAGGCCGCGCTAATGTATGTCATG
>JAHZNI010003669.1:0-10783 GCA_027744415.1 Seira ritae | reverse complement strand
GTTGTATGTTCTGTTCAAATGTAATAACTAAAACATGTTTTATTCATACAGAAATAAAATAATATTTAATATTTGCACAAAATCAATTTGTGCATCAATATCACTAGCTGCAGATACTTCCACTTCAGAAGAGTGAAAGTAACAATTTAAAAAGCTGCGTACAAATATCTTTTTCCGTTTTTGAGATATTCGGGCTTTAATATTTTTATTCACCCCTTCGGACTACGGGCTGTTTTGCTGGCCAAAGAAAAGTTTCTAAATTTTTAATTCATCGTACCTAAATATCCTATTTACGCTTTAGGAAACAAAAAAATGACATCTTAGAAATTTTCCGCCTTCGAAGGCCGAGTTATTTGCTGATAAAATAAAAGTTCTGATATTTTTACTCAAACTTGTTGAAATATTTGATTGTAACTTTCAGAATCAAGCATTTTGCACATGCATCATTTTGCATGACCTGACCACCATTTCAGCTCATCATTACGACGAAGAATATCGCAATGCCAAAGTAACTCAAGCCATCCATTGCTCCTCTCACGAAGTCGTCAAGATCCTTCATTACATTTTGAACAAATTAGCTGTCCTCAAATGGTGTTTCTAAGGTCACCTATGTATACCATTTGGAAGTTGGTTGGCAGGTCTGCTATGAAGACCCCCCAACTTCCACAATAGCCGCCAGCAGTGGTTTGGGACGATGGAGGCTGAAATGACCATTGCTCAATAGCAAGGATGCATTCCTAAGAATATCGTTGATAGACGGAAAGTCACTTCCCAGCTTATCCCTGTAAATACTAGCTTCCATGGCAGGCTCAAAGTAAAATCACAAAATTCATTGAACTCTATATCATACCCAAAATTGACCATTCTCTGGTTAAATGGTTCCTTTCATGTCTTCCTTGAAGCCCACGAACAGATTAGGATTGAAAGACCACGGGAAATGACCTACAACTTTGTTCCACAAGGAAATTAGCCACACTCGCCCGCAAAAATAGGATGACAGGAGCCTTCAGTCGATGAATCAGTCCCAGGGCGCAGTCATTGAACATGGGCTGGAACTGGAAGAAGATGAGATAGAATTCCTCTTTCAGAGTCGCCTGTACTTGTGGGAGGTCATATGAATCTCTGCAGCGATAGTTGAATCAATGGAAAATCATGATGGGATTCATGTTCTTCCCCTCCTCCTTCATGCCAAATGGAACAAAGTTGTCCTTTGCCATGGATTCCTTCTCCAGCACTTCCCAGTCCACAGCGTCATGACCTCATTTATATTTTTCATGGGCTTGATTGGAGTCAAGATTGTTTCATTATGCCCCCTCTTTCCCAGTTCCTCCAGGAGGGGTAGGAAATGAGCTTGTGACTTTTGTTCGAGAAGAATGTCACAAACAGAATTTTTCCTCCGCATGTTGAGTTGAATGTTATATTGGATTTGGATTGTTATTCTCGCACCTAGCTCGACACATTCGCAAAAAGCAAGGACCCTTTCTGCAAAGTAATACGTTAAAATATTGATTGATTAATAATTTGGCAGGGCACCAGATGAAATATTTATCTTTTCTCTCGCTCGCTATCTCCAATTCAAGAATTCTGGTTTAGAACTCCACAGTCAACTTTACTCAAGCACATGTTGCATTGCCCATGGTTTAACCCAGGCATATTATCAGCTAATAAGCTGAAGATGTTGACTATAGGAAAAATATCAAGCCATACAATTTTTTCCGAAGATTACTTGCAATATATTATGCAAAATTTATTCCGAAGTAGAAGCTCATGGTAGTGGCTAGGTTCATTTCGTATTTTTGTGTGCATTCAATTCTCCTTTCATAAACTTTCACGTAGCTTTTTAGAATGACCTTAAGTTTTAATGCGATTACACAGATCCAGCAGCCAGCTCAAAAGACCGTTTGATTAGTCACAACGAGCCAGTTCTAGTTAGGCGATGCATAATATATTTGAGTTTCATGAGTATTTCCTTTTTTAAAGTCTCCCTGTGACAATGTACATAGCGGCATATGTACACCATCGACACGGTAAACTTTTTTTTTCTCATCTTCACTCAATTACCTGGCCTGGATCTCATCTCAACAGACTTCAGACAACTCCCCTCTGGCCATGTTTCATTTCGAAGAAAACCAGTTTTTCCTTCACCGTTCCTTTGTTTAACTCCCCTCACTTAATTCCCCTTATCCATCGAAAATCGTCCAAATGTGTAGTTTGCCTTACAGCATGCAAAACAAGCTTTCTCTTTCGCTACTTACCTGCTGTTGCAGGCTTCGTTTATTCAATCAATAAAATAATATTATTGTTTCCTGTTCATTGCGTAATAAGGGAGGAAAGAACGCATAAAATATTTCTTGAGTTGCAGATGATGCGCGGGGTGAGTTTAGTTAAATGTAACTTGCTTATGCTTACTCGTTTACCCAAGCCATACCAACTACTAGTGACTTTTTACTTCATAGCAATAATCATCAGTGTTGGACCACATGCTTTTCTCAAGAAAGTAATTAGGCGCTTCTTTTTACTTTTTAAAAAGCTTTTTGATGAATAAAGCGATAAAACGTTCTGAAAAGAAAACAAATGAACAATAAACTAAATGCGCTTTTTCCATAAGAGCAAATTAAAATGCTCAAAAAGCGTTCTATGCCAGCACTGACAATGATGATTACTGATCACAGTTTCATTTTTGCATGGATGTTTTCTACGCATCATCTTCGGTTTTATTCCTAGTTTTGAAGAGGTTGAGTACGGAGTGAATAAAAGCAAGATAATAATCCACGAAAGCGAATAAAAAAGTAATTGCTAGACATTGCTCGAAATATTATTATCAAGCGAGGTAATTTATGTCAGTATCAGCTAAATAAAAGAGCGCTCTTGAACTGTGCACTAAAATGAGAAGACGCAACAATCTGAACTGTTTTCATATGAAGCTTGTACATTCACAAGCCATGATCATGATAATACCATCGTTGAGTCTAACGCGAATGTGAGAGAAAATCAGAAGGCGACGAGTGTGCATATTTGATTTGTAAATTATATACTGTGTTTATTACCATTTAAAACTTGTGAACTGTGGGCCAGTCCCATCTGAAAATTGAAAATAAATGAAGTTCGCACATTTCCTATTCGAGGAGAAAATGTTGAGTGCCGAGTGCCGAAATGGAAGTTTACCATTGTGACGCAAAATGATTGGCATGGATAAATCCGTATTCGCGTGGCTCTCTGGCAGTGTCAGCACGATGAATTGACTTGTGAAGCGGTATTATCAGCATCATTGTGTACATTAATCTAGTCAAGGCATAAAGGTTGATTAATTGGAAGATATGACTTGATACTTATGATTCAATAAGCTTCAAAAAACTACGCAATTTAGTTCCAACTTTTCGACTACACGGTTTTTTTCGGCGACGACGATGACTGTAACATCTTAGCAAAGTCTTAATCTTGGATTAGGATGATAATGATGTAATGCATCATTTTTGTAAAATGTAAAGGAGGAATTGAAAGGAGTTCATGACACCAGTGCGATTTAATTGCCATCTTAAGAGTGCAATCTCATCTTCCCCGTGTTCGTCATTTTCCCTCGTCATGTCCACCTCATGATTCCCTCCCCAGTGAATTGGATTCAATGGGTATGCACCAGGATAAACAACTTGAATAACAGCAGCAACATTAGTGACACCAGAAAAGGTTAGTTAAACGAAGTTTACATTTCCGGATTTAATGAAAATATTTAAAGTCGGAAGTATCCGATAACGGCTGTTTGTACTTTTCCCGTTTTCCCAATGCAGAAACATACGGATATATTAAGTATTGGTGTGTGGTGTGTATACTAAATGTTCGTAACAGTATTTTTTCTTCCAGATTTTTTGTGTGGGGGTAATGTAGAACATGTGTTCGACTTCTGTAACTGTGGGGCATTACCTGACCTGCCTACAATTAAAAAAACCAGTCGTTTTATTTAAGGTTAGCTGTAAATGCTGTAATTCGCCAATGGTAAATATTGGCATCAACAGAGATCTATTATTAAGATTTGTCGATGAAATTCATTTTCACTATTTCTAGGAGTGCCCATGCAATCCTGCAGCCACGGATGCATGCATACGACTGGTACTTGTTTGGAGGCCCGCATGAATGGAGAGCCTGTGTATTTTGCTACTGCGGAACGTAAGTTGATAATATGATAACAGAAATGGATAATCACACGTATATCACAATTTACATTACATGTTGGAAACGTGCAAGGGACCTTTCACAAAGTAGCTTCGGAAATTTGGGAAGCGGGGGTTTAGCTCGAGCGTGGTAATATCAAAAGTATGCAATTAACAAGATATTAGTTAACATAGAAGGATTAAAGAACTGTTTCCCGACACTTCTTTTGTGAGAGCCCTCACCAAAGACTCGACATACCAATACGACATGTAAATGGGACTCTCCTACAAAGTAGCTTCGATGATTGTGCTGCTGATATGAGTCATGCATTGATAATTAAAAACTCATTAAATGAACTTTCGTCTCAGAAATTGGAATCTTTGTCTAATTTATGAAAGCTCTCTTAATTGGGTTTGATGATCAATTAAAATCCTACTTTCATGTATTAGGCATAAATACATAACGGAAATGATAAACTGGGCTTTACGAAAGAGTATTTTTTAAATATTAACTAACTATGAAAGAACTGCAGACTGCAACATTAAACGTTGAGATGATTGATTTTTGTAGGATGAATACCAGGACTTCCTTATTGTGTTCCGCCATCTTCGGAAGTAAGCGCATAATGGAATTGGTGATCTGTAGCTTTCCCATCTCTTGAAAGGTCTTCCTGAAGGTCATATCCTATACATTTTGATTTTTCGTTTCCGATTAATGTTACTCACTAGTGCTACATGATAAAATCAATAGTTTTAGCTGTAAATGTTATGATTGTAAAAATGAAA
Organism: Seira ritae; assembly: GCA_027744415.1. Lineage (NCBI taxonomy): Eukaryota > Metazoa > Arthropoda > Collembola > Entomobryomorpha > Entomobryidae > Seira > Seira ritae. The sequence continues at coordinate 5,852 of JAHZNI010003669.1, read as the reverse complement.
CATTCTTTTTTGACCAATCTCTTTGTTGGATATCAGTCAATGAGATCTACAAAATTTATAAAATTTATTGTATACCATAATCTCTCGTGGTTTCAAGATGAGGTTTTAAAGGATTACATTTAATAGAACGGTTTAATGGGTTTCCCTTAATAGTCATAAATGCTTTCGGCATAGCCTGACAGAAGTTTTTGGTAGACTCGTAATTTCAAACTTCAGCATGCTTAAAGGAGATCTTTTATTTACTGCTTGACTATGACATTTTGTGAATGCAATACATTTATTATATAGATAGCGACTAGCTACGCCACGCAATCAGAGAAATTCTCATACTCGCTCTTATACTTCTACAACACAAGCAATACTTTTGAGCCATAATATTCGCCAAGTAGTAAGCACGAAAATTAAAAGACGTCGGAACAGCATTTGATTAGCCTGGCACAGTACTTTGTTTATATATGTCAGCTGAAAAAGCAGCAGTAAGTTCAGTAGATAGTAGATGCTTAACTGCAAAATGATTAAAGCAAGCTCAAGAACACAGAACAATTAAGGCGAATGCAGTTCCAACTCCAATTTATGTGTTGGACTTCGGCACTATGACAAAGCACTACTCACGCATGTTCAAAACAGACTGCCAACGCGTCTCTCAAGACCCAGCTGATATGCACTCCACCTACATCCAAGCAGGCGAAGTTCTTTGAGCTTGTGAGTTCTTGCCTGTAAGCCTCATCACTCCCTTTATGGTAAGCCACTGTAGAAAATTGTTTTGTAATATGAATAGTGATTTCACTCATACAAATAAGCCTAAGTCGTATTTTAGTAGGTCTAGTCCGACTAAACTTCTTTCATTATGATTTCAATTCGCCTGTATGACTATCATATTTTCAAAAATATTTACTGGTAAATAGAAAAGCTTTGAGGTAAAAGTATTTTTTGTTTGAATACAGTTGAGTAGTACAATTTCACAAAAAAGTGTAGACTATGGTGGTAAAGGTCTGGTGTGCTTGGTGGCCCAAAGAGTGCCTGAAATGAGGTAATGAGCTAGAAAAGCATCAGACCTTCCCTTGACGAAGGTTGTAGCGAGGCTGGACATTTGTGGAGGACATAACGGAGATGATCGTCAAAAATGGGGGAGTTTGGCCGGATCTCCACACCTTCCACCCTCCTGACCACAGGTCTTATGAAGCCTGCTTTGGGTTCATGAAACATATAAGAGTAAGCAGTGCTGATAAAAAACCGCCAGGATGCAAATGAAATTCTGTCGGAACCGATGTGTTGCAACGTATATTGTACAATGTTGCAATTGCTTTCTTCCAACTGAGCTTGTTGCAGTGAAGTGCATTACCAAGCACCTAAATCTGGTCATTGCTTCACAATACAGGAATGACATGATTGTTGAATGACATTTGTTCAGAACAAGTGCTTAAATTTCCTCTTCGCGTAAATGTATCTTGAGTGGATTTTTTGGGGAAAAATAAATATTGCACGCAACGTTCCAACTTCCTAAACGACCAAGGCCTGAAGCACGAATCCAACCAACTTCATTTTCTGGTACTCATGGAGGCAGGGTGGAACCAAGAATTCCCCCGAATCGCAGACCAAATCATCAAAACTTGATGAATGCTCTTGCTGTCATCAAAGACTTCTTTTCCGACGAGCTGTTCAGATGGTTCGAGTTGCTTCACAATCGAAAGGAGTCAAACGTCAACGAAGTAATGCCGTCCAAGGACTTATTTGATATTGGGTATCGTTTCTATTGGGTACCATCGCCGACCTACCCAAACTGCAACTAATACTTGCAAAGTTTTCCCGGAGGTCTATGACAAGGACGATAAAGCACAAATCGTGCTTTATAAAAAGAAACTTGCGCTTACTGGCAATCGTGTGAATTTTTCAATTCGAGAAGGAAGGTCCATCATCGACTTGATTGTCCAAAACATGATCATTACCTTGGAGGGGCTAGCTAGGAAGCAGAAGCAGAAGGAAGATGACATGGTTGCTCGTTTGCCTGAGGAGCAAAAGTACGAGGCTCTCATGACCAATTCAACATCTTTGCTGGAGAAGCTTTACAAGATTGAAATAGCCTAAATGATGTCAACAATTAAATCAAAACCTTCAGGTACATTTTTTCAACTCAAAATTATTTCAGTGTCTCCATTTTTATGTCTTAAGCCTAGAGGATTATAAATGTGTATGGTCTTCATAATTTCTTCAGTTTGTTTTGTTTATACTTTTATCTATCAAAAAGGTAAAAAAGAATAAAAAAGTCCTTAAAAAATGTTCTGAAGTCGTCATTGTCTATAAATTTTTAAGCATGTCTTCATTTCCACTTTGACTTTCAGTTTCAGTTTGAGTTTCAGATTCAGATTATAAATATTCACAGTTGCATTTTTACATATTATCAAAATGAACTCATCAGCTATATTTGCATTTGCCATAGTCCTTGGGCTTGTAAAGGTGGCTTTCGGTGGGCAATGTGAGACATGTCTCTTAAAGAAAGATCATGTTTTCGTGGTGGGTGGAGAAGGAGGCATGTGTGTTCATAAGTCATTTAAGGCAACAGGAATAAAGTACAAGGCAAGCAAGGCCACTCAGTGCGGAACAGCAGAGAGATTCAAATGACCTGGATAGGAAATTCGGATGGACGTGAAGTTTAAGATAGGAAGGAGACTACAACAACGAGAAAGCCTCTCACCTCCACCACCACAAATTCAATTTCAAGAACTGCGCATCCGACACATTGGAATGAAACGAATCGCAATTTTCTGAACTTCAACAAAGAAAATGACACAACTGGAGTGCCTCAGCCTAATATATTAGAAACGGATGTAAGGCCAACCATCTCCCAAAATAGCGTTGAACGAATGAAAGGACGCAATTTTTCCGGTGGCCAGTTCAACAGCGTTATTATGATCAGTGATAACAGTGACGTAAAAGGAGGAACGAAAAAAATTGGAATGAGGTAGTTGGAAAATGAAATGAACTCGAAGGAAGCCTCATTCACGATCGAGTCAGGGTGAGCTACAAAAAATACCAACTGTGTTTTCCTCGGGAAATGAGAACACGAGTCAAACATAAACAGAAACCGTGCTGAATAGTACCAGAGGACCATTTCATTTCATGAGTGAAAATGAAATACCTACTGCTTTCCCAAAATAAGAAGCAACAGCTCCGGAAATTACTTCAGCTACCGCACGAGCGCTTCCCTCCTGGTCCACTCCTATCACTATCAAGCCATGGATCAGCAAAACAACACGGCTTCCTCAGAAGCAAGTACCGACAACAGCAGCAGCAGCAGTGACCAGTACCAAAAGTCCATTTCAATTCAAGAGTGAAAACAGATTACCTATTGCGATTACCGCTTCCTACCTCATCCAGTCCTATCACTATCAAGCTCCTGATCAATAAAACAACAACGGCTTTCCCTAGAAAGAATTTGCCAACTCAGACTGTTCCCTTTCCAAGATCCAACAAAACTAGAGAAACAAAAATGGAAGTTGTTTAATTATTCTTCTCAGTTTAAGAGGGAGTCGAGTAAGTGCATAATTTTAGTGTATTTGCAAAAAAACGAAGTCACTATTATTATTATTAGTATGCGTTATAAATACAAGGATAATATCATATTTGCAAATATTTTTTCAGCGCGAAGTCCGGCTGAGGAAGAGGATTGAATATTCTGTTTGTAGAACCATAGCAGTGGAAAGGAGAGCGAGGAGGATGGGAACACGGTACAACGTCAAGAGTAAGTACACATAGAAGAGTCTTAACCGCATTTGTGCAGAGCTCGAAGCAGAAAAGGAATTTTGCAAAGCCAACAAAACAAGAAGTGAGAGGTGATCTGAGAAGCGTATGATTTTGTTTTGCATTGGTATTATAGGATAAATATAGTTAATAGTAATAATTATATGCACACTTTTAATTAGACAAGCGCTTACCTAGCCTGCACTAGCTTATTTGATTCCCTGAATTGACATCAACACTAATTGCTGGTCAAAATTCAAGTTCGTCTATAAAATTGAAATGTAAGTATTGAATTACATATAGAGATATAGGTCGCATTCTATACTACCTACCTAATTAAACCTGATATAGTTTTTTGATATTGAATTTAAAAAACTGTAATTACTCCTTCCAACATAATTTGAAATTTAATTTGAATACTATGCATATAATTACAAACAAATTGATTGGTCGCATTCTACACTACCTACCTAATAATCTATAAGTAAACTATAATTGGCTAATATAAACTATAATCTTGATTATACAACTATAACACTGACCTATTCATTTAAATCTAATTAAAAATAACATATAAGGCAATATATGCTAGGACTTATTAACCATGTAAGGTTATATATGTTAACCGCACACTACTGACTATGACAAATAAACTATACCTATAATTATTCAAACTAAAGCAATTGCCCATAGTGTCATGTTGATTTGGAATAGATGTAGATGAATCGTCACATCCCAATAACAATAACAATAAGCTTTGACAATCGAGTTTTTTTTCACCAAACTTACTTATTAAGGATTGATGTAGGTGATTTTTTCTTTTCCCTCGTTTCTGAGAGCTGATATAATGTTGACAGCAGCAGCAGTAATTTTCTAGAAAAGACGATAAATAATATATCACATCATCTCATATCATATAACACCATAAATGAATTGAAAATGTGCAATTCCTTATACTATCTTACATACTAGAGTGGGTTTGGTGCCACTCGAGAAGTTATCGAATTTTCATGAAAAAATTTCATGAAAAAAGCACGTGGGTTTTTTGCGGATGTTGATGATAGCGCCAGCTGATTCGCCTGTGCGAATGTTTTAGGTGAGCGGAATTTTAACTACTGAAGTGAAATGATGGACAGTGACGACGAGAGAGAAAAAAACAAAACAATCCCGCTCCCTTATTCACAGCTTGGCTGAATAGACTAGCAGGAAGCGATTGACATACAGTCAAACCCAAATTTACTATTCACGACTCGATTTTTAACTACTCTCGTCGTTTATCCACGTTATTGCAAATGCTGCATGGTAACAGTGAGCTTGTATTGTTAAGAAGAGCGCTTAAAGTTTATGTTCCAAAAAATATGGATGGATCAGGAAATCTGATTACGAACCTGAAGGAAAATGTCATAAATGTTGACCCTTGACACACAAGCATGCACAATCCGAGTAGATTCTTTCGTTCACCACTGCTTATGTAGGCGAAGGCGTGGGTGGTACTTCCGTTCTTCTAATGCCATCATTCGTATTATTAACATCATCGTCGTCATCGTAATATAATACTATAATCGAAATTAATAACCTTACGTTTTGCTCCGGATAAAAGGATGCTTTGGATCCACATAAGGTGTTGGGATGTTTTTGGAACTATCGATTGCACGAAGCTCAGTTTTTTTGAACAGGCTTTCATGCTTTTTTAGAAATTACTTAAATCCGAATTTGTTATCGTTCTTTTTTTCTTTACTTCCATTTTAAAAATATCACAGTAACAATCACAAACTTAACGGCTATCACGAAGAGAACTAACTTGATGCTACTCACTTTCGTTATAAGCAGTGTTGGGAAAAAAGCGCTTTTTTCGAAATATTTTTTGCTTTTTTGCTGCTTTGCTTTAAAACGCCAGTCTATGGGCAATCCTTTCCATGCATAAATATTATATATGGAATGGTATCTCATTGAAAAATACATGGAAAGACCCAATCCAGCAAAAAAGCGATCCAGCAGTAATTTTTGGTCAGCAAAAAAGCTGCTTAAAAAGCAAAAAAAAGCGCTTAATTGCTTTGATGAAAACAGCATGCCGTCCAACACTGGTTATAAGTCATGAAATTGGAGAGATAACT
>JAHZNI010003668.1:0-12224 GCA_027744415.1 Seira ritae | reverse complement strand
CTCCGCTGTTATTATGACTGGGACGGTCTGGCCAGGTAAAAATGAATGCATTGCGAGGGACAAAGATTATTAGAAAAATGATTTTTTATGTGAGAAAGTTGGGAGGAGAAAGCGACGGAAAAGCAGACGATCATCAGCGTCAAAACTAAAAGGGGAAAAATAATTTTGTGGATACAGCGGGAATTACATGCATTTTGGAAGATTGGATCGGAGAAAATGAAAAGAAATCAAATCAGCCTTAAGTCTTCCTTTTGCCGAACAAAAAGGGCCAGGGCCAGCTTCAAGGAAGCAATATCATGAAATACATAACATGGCACCGTTTCTAGCTTTAAAGCGAACTCGGAGCGGGTATAAATAAGAGGGATAATATTGTAAAAACGGGGGAAAACCACCAACTGTGTCAGTGGAAAAAAAAGTTGGGCATTGTGTTAGCGAAAAGAAGGAGCAGTGTGGTAGCTTATGGAAAGTATGAAATTCTGCCATATCAAAATGACTTTAGCCGCAGCTTAGAGGGAAAACAGAGAAGAAAGCTGATACATATTATATAAGCTTAGAGTAGGATGATTTGAGGTTTGATTTAGATGTGATGAATCAATATTTTCTTCCAATTAAGTCTGGAACTCTCGGCTACATGCTTCCCACAGCATGTAAATCAAAGAAGAAGGAACGAAATAGATGCAGGGCAAAGCCTCGGGAAAGTTTGGCAAGAACAGCACAGAGTCTTAAAAACATTGGCATTCATACGCCGAAGAAAAATTGTAGGTATAGAGACCTCAAAATTTGATTTTTGATCACTGATGTCGAAAATGCTACAGAAGAATGCTTGAAAGGAAAAGAAAGATTCATCAAATTGCTTTAAGCTGAAGCCAAAAGGTACTTGCGTGGACAACTTTGATCGCTTTCCGTCTTACTGGAGCAATACTTGTCAATTTGAGCGATTAGATGTCCATTCCATATTCCATAATATATCACTACATTTCTATGCATGACTGATGATATTTCGAGTTTTCTTTGCAAGTTTTAAACTTTACAACAAAATGTAAGGACAACGTAACCATATACATTAGAGGATGACGAAATGTAATTACCTCAGGCCTGAAATTCAAAACAAAAGTAATGTTTTCATTAAATTCATTGTAAGAGATGTTCCCAATACATAATTTTCAAGAGTTAGTAGCCCTGCAATTGTAAAATGTCAAGGGAGTTGAAAACAAGGGCATTTCATCATTTTCTAATGTATGAAACAAACACACACGCGTTCATTCTTGGTTCTTGAACAGATTTTATAGTGTCTTACATAACTCTTAAATTATAAATAATGGCTTCAAAAAATATACTGCATACTAGATAAATAAATCACTCTTACACTTTCTAAAAATTGATTTAGGAAATTATGCAATTGAATAACATCAGTTGAATCCCTGACTGAATTAGTAAGCTTCGTAATTATAATACAAAACAATTAGATACAATTACTTTACTCCTAAATCTGATCTTATCAAATTCTTCCTTTCTGCGCTGTTTAGTAATTTTTTCCCTTGACATGACAAACCGAAACTGATTTCTTAAAAAGGAACTTGACGAAACCTAACATACATCATCTTCCTGGGGTTTCCGCTGCATACACTCCCTTCATTTGGAGCAAAATCTCATTTCCATGCATTAAAAAAGTTCGAATGGAATAAGTACATAAGTACTTCGTTCTAGGTTAATTTATTTTCTTCAATTTGACAAATTACTAGTTTTTGACGAAGTAAATGAGCTTTCATTGACTGCCGCCGGTGGGAATGCGAATTTGCAACGAAGTAATAATCTCCCTTAAGCCGATCGCACGTAGCTGTCTAAATAAAGGTTCAGGGTTGCACGGAGGTGCTAAATGCTTCATAAATTCACGAAATCCTCACGTGAATTAAAATTACTTCGCAAGATTGGTGAAAAATCGTCTCATGCCATTAATCCGGAACGTAATATCGTAATAAGGAATGCATGTAAGCTTAGTAAGCACTGGGAAGGTGATACGTATTTCAAGTCGAATAACAAGTAAGTACGTACGATGACGATGACATAAGTATTATGTAGTAAAATCCATATTTTAATTCGGGGAAAGTTTTTTCAAGTCACCTTGCTATGTAAGAAGTGTATGGCTTGAAGGACTTCCTTACACACGGTTGCGATTTGCTCTTCCCTCATCACAGTTTCAGTCACAACGTCGGTTAGGGGACCTCCTTGAAGAAGTTCCATGACGACCTTTTTTGATAAGATTAGAAGAAATAGAAAATTAAATCAAGAAAGAGTGCCATGTGTGTGCAAGCATCTGAGACTCGAAAAAAACAAGTTAAAAAAAGTTGTAAAACACTCGGAGGAAAGTTTTTGGAAGTGATGAAAATGCAAGTTGGAATTAATTTCGTGAATGCTGAAAGACAGGTGAGGAAAAGTAGTTTGTCTGGCTGGCACACACAGAACTGCCATATTTTTGAATAATAATATTTTTGTTTGGTTCGACATGAAATTCCGGTGCACCATATCGACAGAAGACAATTTCCTAACGGACCAGAACTAAACAAAAGAAAACGTCTTCTGTTTGCAAGGTTAATTAATTTTTCAAAAGTCAATCTTAGCAGAGCAATTATTTCTGGGTCATTTCACATCTGCATGTGGGACGAGAAACATGGAACCACGCTTCGTTTATGGAGAAAAATCCGAACAAGAATAGAGAAAGAAAAGAAAGAAAGAAACTTTAGTTTGTCATCCCACTCACCCATAAGTGGTCGCCAACCACATAGGCATCCAAAAAGTTCACCAAGTTCTTATGATTGAACCCCTTCATTACTTTGATCTCGTTGAGGATGAGCTCCTTCTTGGGCTGCCTAGTCAGATCGATTTCCTTTATCGCTACTCGATTGCCTGACTCTTTATCCAAGGCTGTGTACACAGTTCCAGATGCGCTTCAGAAGAAATTATAAAAACATCTTCATTCACACACACATACCTTCATCGAGTATGATATTATGCAAGGATTCTCGGCGAGTTTTTTATCCTTATGGGGTTTAAAAAGTTCATTCGTTTCATATTGCATACATATTTGATGTCATTGACTTGAACTAGATCGGAATTGAAAGTTGCATGAGTATGAATGAATCTATCAGTCACCATCGCATACTAATTTAGCTATTTTAATTGAACTTGAACTCCTCTCTAGATCCCAAAACTGCCAGCCCAATATTGAATGTAGGTATGCCAACTTTATATCCATTCAAGTAAGATCTCAAGGAGAAAGTAAACTTACCCAGAGCCGACTTCTTTGCTTTTCTCGAAACGCTTGTAAGGATCGTTGGGATTGCAAATTAGTCTCATTTGAGCCATGACACCATCTGAATTCCTGGAATCATCCCTCTTCCTTATTGTGACTGTGTTTGTATTTGGTCCATTTCGACTAACTACCTCGTCGCCATTTTTATTTTGTTTTGACAGGTCGTTGGAAGGTGTATCTCCATCCTGTCGCTTACTGGGGTTTGCTGAATCATTCTAGATGAGGGGAGAACCCCAAAGTTAATTTCAATTCTTTGATCTTGAAAGCTGAACTGAACGAGCATTATTATATGCGATGACTGTTTGGATGTCTTACTGATGGGTCCTTGGTGTCTTTCGACTGTTTAGGAGGCAAGGGTGGAGCGGGTTCGTTAAGGTCAACGTTTTCTTAAAAGGAAAGAATTTGGAATTGAAATTTTATTTTTTCAACGAGAACAACGGCGAGATGGTTTTTTTCTCTGGAGTACCTAAAGCTTTCTCGATGGCCAATGATTCCTCATGTGGATCCAATTTAAAATCCTGTGGCTTTTTGTTGTTGTACGCAAGGAATACCTTAAGGGCTTGCAAGGCCTCCTGTGGATTTTTCTCTAAATCTTCCTTCCTATTTGTTTTAGAATACATATACATATTATGAAGTTGATATGATACGATAAATTTCTCTGAATGTGATTGATTGCTTAATGAAGACCGAATTCAGAATCCATTGATTAAATAAAACATTATGATTTACCTATTCCTTTAGCTGCTCCCTTTGCGCATTAGCACATCGGTATAACTAAATATATGAATATGCTTAAGACTTACGTCAAATCTTTGTTGATCAATTTCATCCATTGGTCGGGAAGTCCTAGCAAAGCTCCAGTCTGTTGGTCCTTAACTACGTGAATTTCATGTTTCACTCCTTCCGGAGCCCCGATGCTCATATTACTGTCATCAGACCGCTTTCCAGGAAAGATTTTCGAAATTGATTTGAAAGCCTTCATGGTTGCGTTTGTGGTTTGATTGTAGAGTTTTATGTGTAACAAGTCTAATTTGCTATTCTCACTCATAAATGCTCTCTCATCAACAAATTAAAGCCAGTCAAAAATCAAATCACTTTCACTGCAAAACCTCTCCTCAGAACGAACGGCAAGTACGTAAGTCTAACCAAACCCTACATCTACTCTTGTTGCTATTTCTGACCTCTTCTGAAAAATTCAAGAAAGGTGTTCTAAGCGAACTTGCTGAGCTCGGCTTTGTCTACGTTGACAACTAAATACAAGAGGTCCTTTGGAGTTGAGATCAAGGGACGAAACAAAGACTATTTTTATTTTTCTCCACGATAAATGTCAATGTCACTTTTCCGGCAAGTAAAAATTTTTGTAAATATATATAGCATCTTTGTTTGATACTCAAGCTGAAGTCCCGTCCACAATCACACTAGAAAGACAAAAGGATATTAGTATCCAAATTGATCGAAGTATTAGCTTTTTCCTAATAAACCACAAAATGCAACACTATCAATGGCACTGTCCGTTTAATGCAAGTAATAAGTAATAGTATGTATGTATCATGTAAATCAACTCATACTTCCACAATCCTGCAGATTTCCTTGAGCCGAATGCCAATTTTGCCTTGAGTACAGTACACTAATAAAACCTCGAGCTTCCGAAATTAAGTCTAAAAAAGATTATATTTTTGCGAAACTACAATGCATAATAAGAAAAACACAAGAGAAAAAAAGCTCACTGGAGCATTTCTCAAACGTGCTCGTGCTCAGGCTATAATCATTTCTGTTGGCCAAGATGTAAAGCCGACTTCACTTGAAAGTTTATCATCTGCATCAAGCTTCAAAATAGGCACGCTACGTGGTGGAAATTAAGATGAATCAGACAAAAAAATTTTATCATCACTAACAACTGGCAAAAAATAATGCAATGGAGTTCTTGAAAATGTTGCTGACTGAATTAAATTCAAGTTGAGAGCAGTAGAAGAATGTAAAATTAAGTGAAGCCGAAACATACATCTTATAGCATGGATATGTCATGTCATGTCACAATACTATACTTTGTTTTATTATGTATGTACAAATTATGTAGCATGATATTGTGTGCATGCCAATCTATTCAAAACGAGGAGCTAAATTTGTTTTATGTATCTGAGTAATTTAGTTAGCATTTTGTCAGAGAAAAAAGTAGGTATAGAAAAAACTAACTTCGCTTACATACTAACATTTTTCTATGGCATTTTGTTACATTTATTAAGGGCGTGGAATGAGTAACTGATATTATAAAATGTTAAAAAAATAAAAAAACTGAATAATATGCAAAGGTAAAATTGCACAACCACTTTTTATACTTGTTCCAGCCCAATAATAATTTTTTATCATTTCATTAATAGCCTAACATAAAATACACATACACAATACACACAGTTGCATTAATATCATTCAATTACTACCATGCATGTATTATCAAACAGTCAATACTCGCATTATAATTGCCATTCGTGCGTAAGTTAAGGATGCAAATGGAATGGGAAAACGAGCAACGATAAAAAAGCTCATTTAGAAATGAAGAAAAATCAAGCCACAGTGGAAAGCCGAACACATAAACAAAGTTTTTTTTCATACCTCTCTTCTCCCAACATGAGTGATATCCACAATCCACAAGCAAAAGTCAAAATATGCACGGACCTTTACAATACATACGACTGTTGAGTAATTATTGTAGAAATGACTAATCACTAATCACAATCACAAACATGAGCTTAAAGTTTAATCTATAATGCTGTGATGACAATGGCAGAGAAATACATAAATGAGTATAACATAAGTATAACACAAGTATTTGTTATGTATAAACCCTACACTTTTTTATTCACTTCACATAGCTAACATCAAATAAAATCTTCTTCATAAGTGTCAATACAGAGAAATGAAAATTGACAAAAATTGTTTTGACATAATATATGCACTTGAAAGTCCAACTTTTTTTGTCATGCAAAAGTTGCTAATTATTATTTGCACAATAATTACTTACAACAGAGATTTTTTGCAGTAGTACGGTTTCCTTTCGTGGTAAAACTAATACTGTATTAGTCCGCATAGATAATTAGTCAAACAAAAATTCGTTTGAGCAGCTGCTGGAATGCGAATGCCATTGCACACAGAGATTCCTTCAGCGAGTCGCGATACTGATTTCATGCGTGTGTAACATAACATAACTATAACACATGAATAATATATTATGTGTGAAGAGAGAGAGCTGGAACTGGAGGGTTATTACCACTGTTAACTCTCTACGTAATGGTAAATAGAAGACTATCTGTGCGAGTGAAACACAAATACGATGAGATTGAAGACTAGAGGTTTTGTGAACAGAGATTGTGATCCCATGCAGATGCAGGGTCACGTTTTCATGCAAACTCATTATGTCGCGGAACATAGAAGCATGCAACCAAAATGCTTTTCGATTTGATGGACTGACTTCAAGTATGCAATCCTCGTAAAGATTACTTGGGGAAAAATGCTGCTAGCTTGTATATTTAAATATTATGATGATGATGTGTGGAATAGTGGAATACCAAATTCTCTTTCGGCTCATCAGCCAGACAAACCTATTGAACTGGGGGTCGGATGGATGGATATGATGTCTGATCTGATGAGGAAATGTCTCAGCTCAGGCATGGCATGTTCTGTGATGAAGTGCTCATGAAGGGAAAAAACGGAGGAATGTAGATAAACAGGGATCAAGAAAAAGTAAGTTGAGCTGCAGCTGCGTCAAGACAATGACCATATATGAGCAAAAATGCATAAGAAGTGTGTATGATAGTTTAAAGGTAATAAAAACTTTTCATTACTACCACCACCGACCGCCAAGCAAGAGACAAGGAAAGATTCGTGTGAATTCAAAGCCTTTGGAATCCAAGCATCGCATCGGCATCGTGACTCATGAATCGTAAAGATGAGATGAGTAAGTAGCTTCAGTTTGTGTTTTATGATGTCATCCTCATCTTCATCGGGAGTTTCTCCTCCATCACCACCCCATAGTATGTTGATTACGATTACTAACTTTATGAATTACAATCATGCAGCTTCATTAGACAAATCAAGAACTTATCATTATCACGGACTAAATAGAAATACATATTAATGCTAACGGGGCATTATGCGACACTGTACGAATTTTTGCATGCAGCTCGTATCATAACTAGTTTTACTTTTCCCGTCTGAGTTTTTGCAAAAAACGTTGAAGACAAAGTGCTGAAACTGAGAAATTCGTAAATATTAATTGATTTAAAAAAAAGTATCAGGAATGATAAATAATAAAATCACAGATATACATGATATATGTATGCCTACCTATTCACAGTTACGGAATTTATCGTCAGTGGTCAGAAGGGAAACCACTGAAGAAAAAAAATGCATGTTCTATTAAAACCACTGAAGAAAAACAATGCATACATATACTTTTTCTATAACATATTAACATATAGACAAAATCGTGCAAACTTAATGTGTAATTGAGCTTCCTGTACTCGAGAATTGTTTTAGTTGAAGCTGTTGAAGCGAATATACCACGAAATATCAAATATCCCTTCAAAGCATGTAGCATCAATCGATGTCATTCGTCATCCGCACGAAGCAAGCATTATGATATCAGCTCGCATGCGAACAAATTGTAATTTGTAATTAGAGTGATTACTGTTTTTTTAGATTCTTTGAAGCCATCGATAAGATAACAACAACAGCGTAGAGTAGGATTTAAAAAAACAAGCGTACATACATTTAAGCATGAGCAACTGAAAGGCAACATAAATTACAAATATGATTCGCTGGTGACTGATGACAATTGATTATATTATGAATACCCAAGCTTTTCGCTTAACTTGACTCAACAGCACTCACTGGTAAAGTGGATATTTATCAGTGTTTCGTAAAGTCATGAGAGTTTTTCCCAGCGTCATATTGCTACTGCTACCGTCATAGTCATAATGAGGAAAGCAAAAGCAATGCATCGAAACGTTTGAGGACTGCGGGGTGATAATCACACACAAATATAGAATTTCGATTTCAGCGTCATGGCATGTTGATCGCGAGCGAGGAAGAGGAGGAGGAGGAAGACGACATACGGCATGAAAGAGCCACCACCACCACAGCATTTTTACGACGGAAGATGGACAAAAATGATATGCATATGAGATGTAGAAGATATTATGGCAAAGTCTTCGAGCAGTCGACCAGTGCATATTATGTATGTATACTACATATAGATTCAAGTTTCTATGCGTGAGTGAATCCAATTGTTGTAATTTCATACAATAATGCTATGCTATAGTATGTATGTATTGTATAATGGATTCTGTTTTTTACATGCCATGAATATCTCTTGAGTCGACGACGCGACCGACGCTTAACATGATTAGGTACATCGTCCATGTGCTATCTAATGGTAACTGAATGACATTAACCGTAGGCGTACTTACTTACACGAAAAAACGCTTTTTTTCTAATATATGCCCATCACATTCATGCAATGAGACAAACAGATGTGGCCTCTTCACGAGGAAGATTTTTACCCGTTCTCATGATGACTCTTCTTGGTACATACCAATTTGTATATTATGTTATGGTTATGTTATAGGTACCTTATGTGATATAGGTGGAGTGGATTCATGTGAATCGCAGGTATATTTACACAAGAAGCGTTTGGCTTATCCAAAATTTTGGAATACAGACCGGGTTCAGTCCTGCAAAATGCTTGTTATTTGAAGTTAGATTATCAACAGCCCGAACACTACATTGAGGAAGATATTCCACATTCCACACTTGATTTGGACTAAACACAAAAACTGCGAAAAGTGAAGGTCAAACAAATATCAGAATAATTAAAAAGTTTCTAACTTGGCGAGGAAAATGCTGGTAAGTAAAAAACGCATTGATTTTTTTCTGACTGGCATTTCATGACATGCTTTTTCTGACATTTTTGTGTGATTTTTTTGTCGATTTCACCTGTTGATCCTCTGTTGCATACTTACCTTGAGTTTAAGTTTATATTAAATTCACTTCACAGGAACTTAACATACAGCCGTTTAAGGAACCTCGAGGATTCATAAAACTACTTCAGTGGGTATGAAAAATGAGCTATTAATTAAATTACAATTATCAGTAATCTTATTTGGCCTTCAATTTAACTAGAATTATATGCTAAATTAAGTTTTCTTTTCAAGCTCTTTGCGATATGTGCGTTTGCAACAACGGTGGATTACTCCGGGACGTTCGGATTTACCATACAATGCAATGAACCAACTATTTCTGTTAGGCCTAGTTTACCGGTCTATGCGAAGGCAGAGTACCCATTTAAGTAAGATGATTATTGATTATACCTGTGATTCCAATATGCTTGTGTACTGAGTAAGCCGCTTAACATTGAATTTTGTATGCATTTCTGAATAGTTTGGATCACAATGTATTCATCGTCAGGAATGCCGGACAGCTTTGTCCGTCGGGCCAACCGCCAGCAGAGATGCCGTTAATTGGAAACGCTCAGGTGAGTATTTCATCCATGACCTGGGGTTATGGATAATTTTCCAAAAATCTCGTTAATTAAATGGGAGCGTCTAATATTTTATGTTTTTTTTGCAGAGCGAGTCAGTATTTTTTGTATTCACTGGAGTCATTTCGTTTTTGTACGCAACCTTGATGATAGGGGTGTATGCTTTCGCAGACAAGAGATATTTGGAGATTAAGAATGCAACTCTTGGGGTAAAATAAAAATAAAACATCCCTGGCAAGTGGTTCCATTTTAGGAATAAATAAATTAAATTCCTCCCAATCATGTTTTTTTAATCACAGGATTTCTTTATAACGGTCATACTCGCGGTATTTTGGATTGCTGGAGCGAGTGCTTGGGCTCATGGAATTTCTAGCGTGTCATCCGCGATGCATGCTGGTGAATGGTTGACGTGTCCTGTAGGATTTAGATGCACTGGCTTTCACTATGATTCAATTTCAAAGCTCATAATCAGTGTGGTAAGCTTTTTTTGAACGCAAAGAAATCATCGCATTTGTTCAGAATAATATTTAAATTATTAATATTTTTCTTGAGTAGCTATTTGGTTTCATCAATTTCGTTCTGTGGGGTGGAAACATTTGGTTCCTGTACAAGGAAACGTCGAGTGTGCTAAATGGAGTAATGTCAGGCACAGGTGGTCAACCCAACGCCCAAACTTCTGGGGGCGTGCAGTAATTTTGTCCAAAGTCTTTCAAAATTGTTTAGGCAATCAATTGTCCAATCTAAGTTCTAACGACAACTCGGTTTCCGTTCATCTCTTTATGTTAGGTAGCAAGAACTTGCAGCTAATAAGACGCACAAAGATTGAACTCTTGTAACAAAGCAAGATATTTGTACCAACACATATATTATTGATATGAATGTAATTGTTGTAAAATAGTCAGTGTTCGTCTTTTTGTACTTAAATTATGACGTATTCTAATCCAGGCTGTATTATTGCGGTACAAAGTACTGAGTTTAACGCTACTTGCTACATACACATATCTACATTAACTGTCATAGAAAAGCCAAATGAAATTTAACCCTCAAATAACATAATTGTTTACAATGTCCAGCAACAGATTTGTTTAAATATAGCTAGTCTTATTGCATCCATCAATCCGAAGCCATTATCATTACTACCTAAGATTTCTAATCCTTGCTAATGTTTCGAAATCTATGGTAACTATTTTATAATTTTTGTGATACAATAGGACGAGCTGAATGTTTAAAATCCCGTTGGTTTGACTAAAAATATTGTTTTGTGAAAAGTCTTGTTTATGAATCTATTTCAGCTTTAATCTAACAAATGTTCTTGTATAATATGTTGTTCATATTACCCAAACCTAAATGTTATCGATCTATGTGTGTAAGTATGAAAGATGATTTTCTATTATATGTACAATAACAGAGGCCAATCATAAGCCAAAAATCAAATATTGCTTATTTCTATAGTTTTACTTAAAACTTTATATTTTCAAGCAAGAGCTTTAGTATTTATTATTACAACAAAATAAGTTTTGTTGGTAAATAAAATGATTCTTTCTGTATGAAAATCAAGATCATGGTGATATTTTAATTTATCTAAATACATCTTGCATCTTTTTATTCAATTTGTATAAATATATTCGCTTTCAGAGGTAACTACAACAATATTAAATAGAGATATTTCTTACGACAGAATAAAATTCCTAAGCACATACATAGTTTTCCGTTACATTATTTCAGAATTTCAGACGATAGTAATTTTATAGATATGTTAGTACATCTCTTGTAATTTCAGTGGAATGGAGGTAGAAGAGTAGCTTACAACATTTTGGATTGGTTGTTATTTGTACATTTTGCAGTGATTGCGAAGAAGTTTTAATTACTTTAAAAGTTGTGCATAATACTAGATGATATTTGAGATCATGATAAGCTCCTTACTTAGAGCTAATGGACGCCGAAGGAGGATCGTTGTAATCAGTACCTGAGCTTTCCCAGTCTTGACTTTGAGCTTGGACGCGCACACTTCCAGAACTTCGCTTCATGCGAGCCTTATTATCGTAGAGGACTACCAACTCATCCTCATCCTGCATTTGAGCATCCGATCTTTTCGAGTTGACACGTCCCTCTAGTTCATCCAGTTTTCGGTTGAGAAAATCCGACCAAATTGATACAGCCTGATGAGACTTTTTTGGATTCGCTTCTTTAAGCCAATTTTTGAAGCTGTCAGCCGATTGCTTCTTCAGCAAGATTCCTTCCAAATCGCGATCACTAGCTTTACTCGAGACACGCTCAGGTCCTAATTGCATTTCGCTGGTAACGCGATTCAACTTTTCTGCATTCTTGTTCACTGCTTTGAGTAAGCGACGTAACTCACGAATATCTTCGCGGAATCCA
>JAHZNI010003667.1:0-12287 GCA_027744415.1 Seira ritae | reverse complement strand
CCATGTTTGATTTTCTATTTGCAACAAAATTGCCTGCTGTGTTTTGTATTGGAATCGTATGTTTCTACCATTGGAATGGAACGTGATTTTAGAGACACATGCATGACAATAAAAGACTTTTTTTCGTAGAATTTAGTGAATAATTGGGCCTTCCAAGAAATATTATAAAATGGATTCCCGACGTTGGTATTCCGGTATTCGCATTCATACAACTCGTAGATTCACTAACATTCATTACACATCCGCATTGTGCAAAATCAGGATTGGCTTTTTTCAGGCAGCAGGCCGACTTCAAGATTAGGGTATCATCACATAATAAGGGTCCCCTTTGGTTTCTATGATACCCTTAGCTTTAACCTGACTACCTATTAGTCAGGTTCAAGCTGAGGGCATCATCATTAAAATGTCTCAATTACTTCCTAATGTTCACGTTTGATGAGTCTGACTAGTTTTGGTTGGGGAAAATTGAGACAAAAGCAAATGAAATCGCCTTTTATACACTTCGAAATTGGTGCGGACGTGCCAGACGATTATTTGCATTTTTGCTTCGTTTTTGAAAGCAACTTTCGAAATCCGATAAAAGTCAATTCAAAATGCTCGCGCCACTTTCAAATTCCAACTCAACCCGTTTTCTTCATGGTATCATTTGTCCCCTTTGCTTTTTATGATACCCTCATCTTGAACCTTTTAATTGGTGCGTGAATTCAAAATGACGCGAGCCAAGGATACGAAAGGTGATGTTTTCACTTTATTTATTGATTTTTATTGAATTTCATATTTATGTATTTTCAATCAATTGAATACACTGCTGCGTTTTCACAGGTTTCGTAGCCGGAAAAATTGATTAGCTATAAAGTATACATAAGACATAACTATAGACATTATGCTTGACGAGGTCGAGTTGCATATATTGAGATCAATCATGAATCATATAGTAGTATTTTAATGGTTTTCTTTAATAATTATAACGGGCTTGTTGAATCATTTGATCGCATCACCTTTAATCACATGACCATATAATAATAAAACAGCTGCCGTTAAAATTTTATGCGCACACGTCATGTCACCGACGACATCGTAGTATAGGCTTGTATGTACGCATTAATGATTAATACCCAGTTTACCTTTAATACCATCTTATTTAATTGGCTTATTAAAACGGGAAACAAGTACATGTTTAATAACTGTGGCAATTAGAATAATTTCTGCATTAATTTTTTTCCAAACCGAACGCCGAATGAGCTAAAATATAATAATAGTTTTTCTAAATCCCATGTAAATACAAACTGATCTTCTCAGATCCGGAAGTGCTGATAGTGGTCCAGCACTATCCATTAGCTTATCGTGGCCACGTCAACCTCAACGCCATGGCGCTATGTCAGAATAAACGAGGAATGACCCATGATATCATCGATCCAAGGTTTAAGTATCAACTAGCGTTTGGAATCTTTGTAAGCCCACACATTCAAATGATTTTTCTTGTCTATTTTTTTCTGTCTCTCTCGGAGACCAATCAATTTCATTTTGTTCGTATTTCCCTGTATCTATAGTATTTGCCATTGATTCGCACCTTCACGACGTTAGCAATTACTGGTCTTGTGACCTATGGAATAACTACACAATTGAATGCTAATCTTAGCGAAGATGTGGGAGGTAACCGAAGAACAAGACTCAGGAATTCGTCCTCAAACATTACATATGCGCACTGCAGTGACATTGTGGAATGCGGGGTTGTGGCTCTGATTGTTCAGTTGATTCTGATATTACCTTTGGCGTTGGTGAACCTCTCGTCTGGCTGCCGTGTCTTGTCAAGGATTCCAGTAAATAAAAATAATTCGTGTGAAATATGCAAAATGGCTTGAATGGATATAGTACATGTTTAATTATTATTTTTTATATAGATCAGACTTCAGCCTCTTTTAAAGCACAGGGACCACCTCTTTATTAGTTCACTCGTCGCATTGATTGGCATTTCCGTGGCGTGCTTTTTCTCGCGCAAAGACTACTTTGTTTTATTCTCGATTGCTCCGTTACTCGCTCTCAACGTCCTGGAAATGTGCTTTGTATGTCAACTAATACTGAATATTTTGGATGATAAGGCGGATAGGTCATGGGACGTGCCCGCAGGAAATGACCTTATCGCCACAAATGAACAATGGCGCTCTCTTATGCAGCAGTATCGAGAGGACGAGGAGGAGGACGACGACGAGGAGGATACCGTCGAAGTTAAGGTGATTTTAGGAGATTAACTGCGACGAACCTCAACTGGACCAAATAATGCGCTCATCTGAGAAGCTACAAATCACTTGTTACATCAAAGTGTATTATTATTAATTTCAATCGTCAATTGTAGTTTGTATGTATTGACGTTTCATTAAATCATTGCTAAAAGGCAATCCTAATTAACTTAAAGCAAGAACATGCATTTCATTGTTGAATCGATTGAATTGATTATGGAATAAATTCATTTTGCGTGAAATATGTGGGGACAAGGTACGGCTTTTAGCTTAAATATTTCAGTTGAATTGAATTGTTTCAGATAGTCTGCTTTTAACAAATTACACTACTTAATGCAAGTAGGTATAAGTAATGGCAATAGCAATACATGGCGTCGTTTAAGCATACTATCCTAAAATAATTGGATTTATTATTGATGCAGACATAATTCTATAACCTATGAAAAAAGGTATGCAAATAAACATTACAGTACACCTTTTGCTCAGTCCAACAAACTTTAAATAAGAATATTTTACTCGTTTCTCAACGAAAACACATTTCTAATTGAAACACATGCATAAAAGTTTCATCACAATGGACAGTAACTTAACACAAAATCTATGTAAACGGTACAAAGAGACAAAAACAAATGTGATCAGGAGAGATAGCATGCTTGAAACATGTGATGAAGACACCATGAAATGAACACAACCAGTGGTAATTAAAGAAGACGACCACGACATCCAGGTTGAAGATGAAAATTAAAGATTTAAATGATAACACGATTGATTAGTGCTAGTCGATTAGGATCATTTTACGTAACATCAATTATGGAACTTACGTTTAGGTAGCGTCCGAAATTTCCCATACTCTTCGCATCCATAATATAGACGGACTCGTCTTTGCCAAAATACTCCCTTAAGGGAAGTCTGGGCGCATTCTTTTGATGTGTAGCAATAGTACTGGCAGAAAAACTGGAGTATGCACGAACGTCATTTTCATCTGAAACAAATCAAAGAAAGGAATTCTTAAAAACGAGCACAAGAATTGAAGTAAGAAATCATTAATTAAATTGTTTGCATTACTGTACCATCGTCTGAGTCCGAGTCAGCTTTACTTGACCGCCTCCCAAACGAAGATGCGGGCGATCCAATGCCAGAAGATGATGATGGAGAAGACGAACCTCGACTAGGTTCTGCGGACTTAGATACTCCGTTTTTGGAGCCAGATTTACGAGCAACTGGCCGCTGGATGGATGAAGTAACGCTAGAAGGAGAACCCGGACTGGAGTACCCGTCGTCCGCTTCGTGTAAAGCAAGACGAAATTATTATTGGAATATGCCCAGACGGAATAATATATATGTATATAAAATCATGACCATTATATTAAGTCGCATTTACCAGTTTTCCGTTTTAACCCCCCTGTCGATTTAACAGCTTTATGGATGGTGAATTTTCTCGCAACTTCTGCCTTCTCTAAAATAATATGACACAAGCATTACGTCGATTCTACTATTTTGAAATTAAAGTAAAAATAAACATGCACAGAGGTAAATCTGGCTTTACTTGAATCATTACTATTACCGCCGTTACTAGCCCGTTCAAGTCTGGCGTTGCTTCTAGTGCCTGGCTCTTCATTTTCAATATCAGTGACATCGGATTCATAGTCCTCTTTAATTTGCTCGTTACACTCAATAAAATCCAGCTCTGCTAAATACTCGTCACCAACTTGTATACCAGACTATTCAAACAATTGTACTCGATTAGTACCATTACAATTTATAATAAACTAATTACTAGTTCATATTTAATTACCGCGTTTGCCATTTCATCAGTCAAAAGTTGCCCAGTGTAAACACAAATAAATGATCCTTGAGGCATATCATGCAAAGCTCGCACACCCCATCCCTTAGCAACTGTCTTGAAGAGTTGTATTGGCCATTTCACTTTGTTTTGAACTACTCGATTGAAACAAGTAGAGCGACACTTGCAGCTGTAACGACATAGATATAAAAAGGTAAAATAGAGGGGAAAGTAAAATTAGATTTAATTAACAACCTGTTGCATATGTCAAGTGTGCTTACTTTCGGTTACATTCGTAAATTCCGCTTAGCACGTGGTTTTTTAAACGTCTGTTTTCATAACCACTAAGTTTTTGTCCTTCTTTTTCGGCAATTTTGAAAGATATTCCCGAAAGTGTCATTTGCCAGCAAGAGCATTTCTCCTTATCCTATGACAACAGATCGGATATCATTATTGCTGGGGTAATGCAAGACAGCGCAGAAATGTTATAACAGTTAAAAGGAAAATTGTCAGTTGACATTACCTCGCAGTCGTCTTCACAGTCACAACAAGTTAGAAAACCATCTTCGCTGTTGATATGTACTCCTTTTCCAGGAATTCGAGCAGTGATGTATTCCATGTAAAGCGGCAATTCTCGATCTAACGAGTTGACGCACGTAACTGGAGTCCATTCCTTTCCGTATGAAATGTCCTGTACACATAGGATAAGATCAAGACAAACACGTCGTACCATCAAACCAATCAATAAAAACGTGATTTGTGAACGCGGAGATCAGAAGCGTTACGTTACCGGTAAAAATTCAATGCGCCGAAGAGGTTCAAACTCGTTGAGACAATCAATGTTTGGCTCCATAGAGAAAAAATCTATTGGGATCTCAGCGCCAGTTAAAGTGATGTACTCATGAATCTCCTTATAGCTTCCACACCTTACACCACAAGGAGTGTGATAGAATATTTTGTCCCTGCTTCCAGCAACCTCCCTAAACAAACAATCAATATTTTTTCGAATACTAATCTAGTGACTTTTTGGCTTGCGAAAGTTCAAGAGATATCAGCATTTACCTTGCCCATCCCAAATAAAACGGAATCGCAAGCGGGCTGACCTTACGATATCTAATTTCTTCATACCGGAACGCACATGTAGTTGAACACGTATGTGGCACATACGGTCGTGGGGACGGACAGTCTTGAGGAATTTGTATTTTCTAAAACATTACAACCATTATTAATTATAAAATAAAACTTCAATCACATTACGAAAGGCTATGCACGTTATAAATGATTGTCATTAAATTTACTGGCTCTTACAATCATATTTCCCTCGGATTCATGCAGAGTAGAGATAACCAAGCCATTTTTGGCTCGAATAACCTGCGGTTTGCCAGGACCTCGGGGGCCATCGAAGCCCGTGTGCTTTTTAGCAACCTTCTGTAGATCATCATCTTCAATACGATTGACCTCGAACGAAAAATTCGTTTGCTGAAAAAAAAGAAACAGATTTAAAGTCAGCAGACCTCGTTTACATACTTCAAACCAACAACAGCTTAAGAAGCATATAAAAATTATTGTTACATAAAATAGTTCTAGTGTGCACAGCAAAAAGATACTTACTCGAGATGAATATGTGTGACGGCGAGCAACGGTAACTGTAGGTTTTGATTGTAGGGACTTTAGCCGTGAAAACAAAGGCCCTAGTCTGGTAGAACCTCTATAAATCCATTCGAATTCTATGTCGTCTGTTTTCTTTAAATACTGAACTTTCATAAGTGATCCATCCAATTCCACGATTCGGGCAAACAACCACTGTCCTAAATATTAAAAATTCATTGAAAATTGGTATTCACATGGTAGTCACAACGAGCGAACAGTGTTTGTACCGTTAAGTTCAACTGTAAAAGTTGCTCCAACTTCTGCTCTTATCATGTGACGATCGGGAAACTTTGTGATGTAATCTTTAATAAATTCTTGCGAATTTCTATGCACGTCCAACCAAACATCGGCAGACGATTCGACAACAGGGAGTACTTCGTTAGGATGCACATACTGGGCATATCCATCATCAAAGAACACGAGATATCTGTTAACGTCATAGGTCACAAGCATGATTGATTTATGAAGATGCACGCATACTAAATATGATTGAATACGTGTTCAAGCTAATATATTTCTTATTTTCTTGAAATTACCTGTACTTATTTACGTCCCTAGGCACTTCAGCAATAATACCTGCATATAATTTACCATCTACTTCTGCATCTGTGTTTAGCAAATCTTTAAACTTAGCAATAATTCTAGTTCCAACGGGAAGTGTTATTGAGCTTGGCTTTTTAAACGCTAGTTGCCTTCCCGTAACATCTTTTAAATAACAGTCACTCTCGTCAGTGCTTTTGCTTCGAGGTTTAATCTTCTGCTGAAACTGCACAGTGTAGACAGTCTGTAAATAATATGATTAAGATTAATAAGACGTTTTAATAGCTTCCTCTAACAGGCTCAGATCAAGCAAGCTTTTAAAAATTAAAAATAATATTTTACGAACCGGACGGCTTGCTGAACCCTGGCAAACTTTAACTATCTTAGCGGGAAGCCAGTAGAATAACGAATGCTTGTGCATCGCTAAAACATCCTGGCCTTCTTTTGGTTTGACAAATATTAGTTTCCCCACTCTTCTATTAACTGCGCTAGGGCCTGCAGTCGGTACCATCTGGATCTTAAAATTAAATTATGGGTTACTGCAATTTTGAAACTGTACGATATAATGATTTTGGCAAAGAAAGATATTCTTTAAATCGTTTACTCTACCTCGGGACAACCAGCTGCGTCTTCTGTTTGACGGAACCAAAGACACAATAACATACTTCATAGTTACATATTCAGACATTTCAAAATTATCACAAAACTCGCTGTATACTCAAATTGGTCCCTACTTTAACATTTATACAAGCTTCAAGCTAGTGAGTGAGCATCAAAACGTGCTTACCGACTGCTTTTAGATCAGCAATGGCTTTAGTAAGTGCTTTGGAATTCAGACGAGTTAAGCCCTCAATACTAGTTAGATTATCCGACTTCTTCACAGTTACAGCACCACGACCATCAATATCAATTGATCCAATCTCCACCACCTACAGAAGATTCGAAAGATTAGAGCCCAAGTGCAAGTGACATGAATCTTTGGTTTAAGTGGGAAAGAAATAATATTTTACGTTTTTGAAGCCAACCTTGGAATTTGAAGCAATGTTATCGTTATAAGTTTTTGTTGTTCCTTCAATCTTATTCCGCAGGTCATCTAGTTGCGCGTCAAGGTTTTGAAAATGAAAAGCTGTCACAAGGTAAACATAGGTGCAATTAGATCACGTCACGTCACAACTTCTCTTCGGCAAAAAAGTAGCATACTTTAAACATTCTCTAAATTACAGCCATTTCCAATTGAGATTGAAACTCACCTAAGTCGTCGACTTCATCGGAAACGCTGGCAGTACATTTCTTTATCTGTGACTCGATGTCAAACTTTTTCATCTTTTCCGTTAGAACATCGGTTAACTTGTTCAATGATACTGAATAAAGTTCTATGTCGCCATTCTTTGGCTCCATTGATGCATCTAGGTCTGCTGAAGTAGGGCTCCCAACTATTAACAGAAAACATAACATTATTATTACATACCATTATATTTATCAAGAAACGCAATGGTTCAACAGACTTTGCACTGAGGTGACAATATTACCTGAGGTAAAATACCACTTAAAAGATTAACACAAATTATTTGAGTAGAGTAAATGCTAACTGCCAAGTCTAAAGTGAAGTAATCAGTTCAATTAAAAAAAGAGGCCATCTCGTGAGGCCAATGATGTATTAGTTTTACATAATTAAGTAGATGTGATGTGATACTGAAAAAACGTTAAATTTAATTCTGTTTCCTGAAATCTGTACTGCACTGCACTGCACCGCAAATAACTGCACTGTACTCATTCTCATTGCTTATTATCATCTTTTCAAGAAAAGACTTTCACAGCCATGGGCTCCTACGGGTAAATTCCAGATAATTTGCAGGTTCTATGAGTATATTCAGAAGGTATCTGATGTGGTTTCTCGGTCGCAAACTCATTCAAATTAATACTTAAATTACTCCAATTAATCCTTAAATACTTCCGAATTTACAAAAATTGCAATACAACATACATTTTAGTCTGGAATAACATTTCATTGCTAGCAACGTTAGCATACTTTTATAAAAACAACAAAACCGCCAATACAGTTCAGGTGTTTACGATCCATATTTTATTAATAATATTTTCAACCTAGAATAATATTCGCATACATTGCTTAAAAATCAAATCATTTTATGACTTTCCAGCGTAGGTATTCCTTTTCTTCCCGCGCTTGTGACATAATTACTAATTCCACCGTTTGGAGTTTATGAAGAATCACATCAATTTCTGGTTTCCCTACGGTTGAGCTCCAGGTTTGAGTTGAAGTTTGGGTTGAGGTCGAGGTTTGGGGTGAAGTTTGAGTTGAAGTTTGGGGAGAAGTTTGAGTTGAAGTTTGGATTGAGGTCGAGGTTTGGAGTTAAAGTTTGGGTTGAGATTCAGAAAGAGGCGGAGCTTAAGAGAGTGCGAACGTGGATTAATGAATGGATGCATTAAAACGCGCGCGGCATCAACTTATTACTACAGCCGCACACCCCGAATTCTACCAGATAACATAAATTTTCTCGGTGTAATTTGAATGTGAAAATTAGGACATACGGAGGATAAAGCGAGGTACTTTTGCCGATTGCCCTCCATATAAAAACTAAAAGGCGCTTTACGTTGCAAAAAATACACAAGGAATTCATAAACTAAAAATTGTTGCGTTCGAGCTTTAAACCGGCACCATCAAAGGCTTTCGAAAAAAGGATATACGTAAAACGAGAAAATAAAAGTCAAAATTATAACTATAGGTCTGTTCCATTGGCTTGAACATGCTTTTGATTAAAAAATAAAATAGTTTATGCTTTTATCTGCAAGGGAAAGTAAAAATTAAGTCGATGGATCTTGAATGGATGGAAGCCGGGTATTGAGGTTTTTAGCTAATGAAATTGAAATCGAAAATCATTTGATTTGGAAGCACTGACCTGGACTGTCAAGATCCACGACTGACTCAGAAGATGCAGTTTGTATTTCAAATGTGAGATCAAATAAGTTCTCCTTCTGGTTAACTAAAGTCTTTGATTTCTGTAAACAAAATAGAAAAGCACTCTTAAAGTTGAATTACTCTTTCATTCCGCTTTAATCACGCAGGAAAAATTTTTCATTCCCTTACCTTATGATATGACTCGGCTTTCTTGTGGCAATTCGTGCATATTTTCTGCGCGGATGATCCAACCATTCCAAAGTAAAGACGTGCGTACGGAGGTGCCTCCACAACGGTATCCGTCTTAATATTACAGTTTGTATTCGCACAAAACACTTTGATCTTCGGCTTTGACTTGAGGGCCGTGGCCAAAGCCTGGAAATGCTTCACGTACTCCATGCTTGGAACTTGAACAGAGGAATTCTGACCGTCGTTCTTCGGGGGTGAATCGGTCATGGGCTTAAGTGTTGGAAACAAGTTTGCCATGTCAAACTTTCCAGTCGTATTTATCTTATTTTTGTTGCACTGAGCTGTAGGTAGTCACTTCCACAAAATATGAAGGGCAGTCAACTATAACTTTGCCCTCTCCCAGAATTACTACGCATTATTAACGGAAACGCCATTACATAACTATAATTTGAAAAAATTCTAGTTCCATCACGATATATTAACAACGTCATTTCTACATTTAAGAAGTTACCCTTCACGTAATATAAAGGATAACAACCCTCCCCCACGGGGCGTGTGGAACGATGGACGAGGTTTTAAAACACAAACCCATCCAGAGTCTTTACCATATAACACATTAAAAAGTCTAATTACTACGGCATAATAGCCAAATGGACTGACAACGACAAACTAGAACTTTTAATAGCAGAAAGTTCATTTGGTAGAGACAAGAAATAAGAGAGCGCGTTACGATCCCCCTATCCTGTGCTGGGGGCTCCACTGAAAAAAACAAGCCTGTAGGCCAATATCATCAGCAGGGCTTGCTATTCTGCGTATGTTATGCTGTTACCGATTACCGACCGACCGACCACCACTGCACTGCACTTTTTACCATTTTACTACCACCACCACTCGTTTCGTTTATATGAAAAAGAGAAGATGACGACGACCACGATCTTCCGTATTATACAATGTGTACAGAGATTTTTTTGTACTACCAAACCAATACCAATTGGCTGATGTACCAACACGGGGATCTACCACCTCCAAGAACGACAAAACTAGTACTACCAACGCACCGTCTCGTACTATAAATAATAATGATTAGAGAAACCCAAATGCGTCCAACAGTTTCTGCAGAGAAAAGAAACACAGAAGTTTAAACATTTACGATGTGACGTTATCTTAAGTAATACATTTGCAATGTGGTACAATGAGCTGAAAATAATTATTTAAAGCTAAAATTTGAGTGCAAAAAATAAATTGCAAAGTGCTGATTTTTCCGAGCCAAATAATATTATGTAGAGTTTGGTTATCTCTACATGCAAAATCCTTGATTGAATGTAATAATGTGTAGACATGTGAACATTTAAATTCGCCGAAGGAACTATAATAATGGATATTTTTGAAATTTTCGAATATTATGCACATCGGTTTTGGAGTTATGGAGGAAACAAATGTGGATTTTGATGGCATTTGCGCGACTTTTACACCGCTTACCACAAAATATGTAAGTCGAAGTTTTTGAAATAATTGTTTTTCCAACTTGTTTCCTCCATAACTCCAAAACCGCCGACTTTGGTAAAATGAAAGTTATATCATTGGAAAGCGCAGAAAACGGGGATTCTTTCAGTGGTGGTGCGAACGTGTGATAAATTTTACATAGTCCGTATGGGCCACCCTTTCCATTGTACCAGATCACTGTGCGATGTCTGGATTGGATTCTGGATCTTGCTTATGTAGTGATGGATGTGTAAATATGTACTTTTGAGTTTCCTTAATATTAGAAACTAAGCCCGATGTTTTACAATAGAAGGAACGAAGGGGTTAAAAAGTACTGAACACACCATGCGAGCCCATAAAATCGTAATGGATGGCTTATCATCTACTTGTACTTGTACTCTGTCTGATGATGTTCACGTTCACAATAAAAGCGTTTGATATGGCCTGTGTCTGGTCGGTCGGTTGGAAATAGGCATTTTCTCCTCCTGCAATACTATATGATTGAGAGGCAGAATTCTGTCGACATAACAACAGTATAAATTTTATAAATGCATTTTTCATCTTATACTAAAAGCACTATAAGCTTGCTCTTGCCCAACAAACAGACATCACAGTCGGAGAATGTGAATGTGTGAGCTCTCATCTCAAAGTTGGTTTCACGTAATACAAAATGATAAAAATAATATTGTATTAGACCTGCATGAATGATATAAAAAACCTTATAATAGCATTTTTGCATTAATTTATTTTTGCCAAGAGATATATCTTTTCACTTTCCAATGGCTCTATTATTGCAAAATGTTTGACGAATTACAATTGTTCTACCACCACTACCAATTCAACTGAGCAGCAGCATATTATAGAGAGTGTAATTGCAATTCCATAACATTAAAGGTCTGACTGACTAAATTTAGTCATAATCTATTATATGATATGAACACAACTGGCTTTCTTCAATCAAGTGATTGAATTATTTAATTAATTGTTCTGTGCAGTTTTGATGTGGAAGAACGACACATATTTTTTACTCTCGTCTCAGCAAGGTTATATACTTTCTTACATATTTCTTACACACAACACAAATCCTCATTTCAAGGAAGAGCGATCAATCCATTTTGACGAGTAGTTAAAGTACAAGTTGACGCGACGACGACATCAAACACAATAATAATATAGCATATGTGTGTGTGTGCGTGGCGAAAAGACTAGTTAACCTGGTGAATATCTTTACTATCCGGATTATTTGGAACAAAAAATTATGTGAAAACTTTATGGACAAATTTTAATTGTGAAAAACAAAATTGTAGTGCTTCTGTGACCATTCCTGCAATGATCGTCGAACATACGGAGTCATTTCAGGCTTGGCTGACGAAGGTTTTGAAACCCCTGTAAGTGACCATTTGGGAGAGTAGTGCCTGATAAGCTAAAGTGAATGATTAAGTAGTTCACTTTGGGAAGAAAATTAGGTATACTATGATTTTTCTTTTTG
>JAHZNI010003666.1:0-17740 GCA_027744415.1 Seira ritae | reverse complement strand
AAGCCAGGCTTCGGCCATTACTCTTTTTCCCTTTTCGGAAAGAACATCTTCATTTTCCAGTCCAGCCAGACCCAGAAAAGTACATAACTAAGCACACATTTATATCTCTTCGAGCAAGTGAATGTGTGTGGGCCGTGGGCTTATCGATCTGATGCATGCTCCATTTATTTGGATGTTGGAATGAATGCCACTGCTTTTTTCTCACATTTCCCCGAACAGCAAAATGGTGCTTAATAACTGAAAAAACCTTATTGAAATTTATCATTTAATTCTACAGCTTCCACTTCCATTTACTTAATCAAAGAAACCTTTTAATTCCTTATCGAGTCATCATTTCTATATTCATGAACTCTGAATCCATGAAAACCTCAACTGAAGTTTTTTTTGCGACACTCGAGCCAGAAAAAATTCCGAATCCGAACTGAAGGTTGTTTCTATCTTCAGATATTAGACGGAATCGTGTGATTGAATAACGAATCGTTTTTCTAAATTGTTTGCAAATCTCATTCAGTAATGCTCTTTGGAATCTATATACATATATACACAATAAGAGTGGGAAGGGTTTAAGGGGCCGGCCCACTCACACTTGAAAAAATTGCGTTTGCTATCTGCCAGGTTTACATTTCTTGCTTCACTTGTTTTTTACGGATTTTAATACTGTAAGTAATCTGCAACCACTTCGTTCTGAGAGTAGGTATGCACGTATGCACTTGTATTGTTTTTTTGATCTGAGGTAAATACTTGGTTTTGGTTGATTTTGTGCTCTAATCTTGTTTCTACTCAAATATTGAATTTTTCTGGATAGGCTCAATTTCCTCCTGAGCTTTTACATCTGGAGGCTCCTTTTGATTTTTGATGCTATAATAATGCGTATTATAATGACAATGACGAATATATAGTGGTATGAATTATGGGTAAAAAGGATGATTCTTTAAGGAGGCCAAACAAATTATGAAGAGTGTGCTTTAGAATTCATTGAAGGACGGCTTCTTTTAGTTATTAAAAATTAGAAACTCAATCTATTACTATTCCGAAAAGCAGTGGGAATCGACATGAGAGGATTGACAATCGACATCGAAAAAGGAGTTGGAAGTAATCATTTCAGCGGATATTTGCCAGTGAAAAGGAGATTTGTGTTCGTGTTAGGTACTAAATGCTCACTGAATGAAAAAAATCCAATCCAATGATAGAAAGTTGTCGAGGAAAACTCGTAATGAGCTCTTCGTAATAAATTGCTTTTGTGATCCTACCCAAATGGAAACTTCTACAGGATTTAATATTGGTTGCTTTCCACTCATTCCACCTTGTTTCTGTTGCATATTGTGAGATCGTTGATTCAAGGAACTCTTTTTCATCAAACCCAACATATGAGATTGATGACGGTTATTATGTCAGAGCACGCCGTTCCTTACTTAATGAGCTTTTGAAAGGGCTTAGATTTAAAAATAGTAATTCTGCAAAACACAATTACATTCAGGACTTGATCGACGTTCAAGGACTCACTGGATTGACTAATATAAGTATGTATGTACAGTAATTGTAATTGTAAAAGGAAACTATGAATTCCTTATATTTTTGCTGCTGTAGACGCAATAAACGAGTTCTGAAAAACATGAAAAACTGTTTTAATTACTCAGACATTAGATGTCACTTTGACGCAATAGTTGTTGTCTCTATTATGATGACGTCGTAAGATAGTTCAAAGAGGAATTATTAAGTTTAAGTCTTTAGCGGAGAAAATTAATATTAAAAATTTGTGTCTTTTGAAGACTGGACTGATGGCGACATGGAACTATTATAGGTACATGCTTTCTACTTCTATTACCATCCAAGTAGGCCCATTTCTACTTTCTACCCAAGAGCGAAACGTACACATAAGTAGTTTTGTAATAATAATGCGAAGGTCAGAGCTTTGAAGAATGATAATAATGCTTTGCTTCAAAGAAATTAGTACGGGAAATTCTAAAGAACAACGGCGACTTCCCCCAGGCTATATATGTGTTCAGCATTAGATATGTATGTACATAAGGTTCAAATACATGTTTTTGCGTTCCAACATATTAATTTAGCAATTCTTCCCATAAATACAATGCAGCGTTGTAGGTAGATAAGCACATGCGAAGTAAATCATACACAATACTCAGCAGCGGAACAGTACTGTAGGTTCTAAATTAGACGGAACGTAACAATTGTGTTCGTAAATTAAGACGAAAAACATCCTTGTGCAGCCTGAATCAATTTTAATTGAAGAAAAGTATTAGAGATACGATCAGTGTGGTGTTGCTTTCTCCTAAAATGAGTTTCATGATTTTCAGTCAGCTGGATCAGGCACTTATCACACTTGTAATCAATCTGTTAAAAAGAGTGAACCGAATAAAGGTAAGGCGAGTTTTACTTCTAGACTCTAATCAAACCCACTTTTGCCATCAGTCTGCTGATTTTGTCATTTCTGTTCCTCAAAACTCAACTCTCCTTTGGATATTCTGCACTTCCAATTCTCTTTATTTCGTCGAAGTTATGCTCAAGTATAAGAGTATCCTTTGTCACAAATCAGAAAGGAGAATCTGAAGGAGAAAGTAGGTATGATTCTAAAAGAAATGAAGAGGAGAATGAGAAAAGAAGATTTAGTGATTTATGATGAAAGCATCTCGAATTGCTGAAAGGAGGGATTACTGAAAAGAATTCCCAATACTTAAAAATGGAAGTGAAAGGTAAGCCAGAGCAGTAATCGTCCGTAGGTTCCCTTGAGCTTTTTTCAATTATTATGTATATTTCCATGAATTTACATTTCCATTAACTCTGTGTCGATGTCGGATCCAGTAGTACAGTTTGTTTGCTTTATTTGTCAAGTACATAATAATAATACACTATACACTCATGAGATTTTAATGAATTTTATTTTGAAAACGCTATCCTCCATTAGGGAATTAAACTCGTGTGATTCCTCTGTACACAATACGTCTTTGACACTTCTGCATTCTTCAAACATTTTGCCTTGTTTACCCTTTATTTCATCGCATTAAATTTTCGTTTCTTTTCTGCTGAATGCTTTTGCCCTCTTCCTCGTTTCTACATGGCTTCAAGGCGCCTATAAGAAAATGGAATTCCTTTCACAGCTTGATGACATTCTGAATGCTAAGACATTCTCGGATCCCAAAATGGAATGTTATTTCGGAAGAAAGATATTGAAATATGATGCCTAAAAAATGACTGTTTTTGATTTTGAAGAAGAGACTAACTACTCAAAAACCTTTCTTTGTCAATTCGGCAGATTAGATTTTTCGTACAAAAAAAGTTTCGCTTCATCATAAATGCAATTCTCCACTTGTCCTAGTGTTCCTGATGACAAATTAATTCTAACCGAATCATCATTCCCTTTTCGAATCAAACTACCAAATTTGAATTGTCTCTCAAGATGTCCACACTACTGTAGTTGTAATGCCCTGTCACATCCATGTCATATACATGTGCGATGTTGCCTTCGTATTCAGTCTCTCACACCAAATGCCAAAATTACTTTCTTTTTTTGTGTCAAACAAATGAATACAAGTTTAGCATGTTTGGTGCACCACGTCTATCGGTCCCAGGGAAACAGTGATAATGGACCAAAAAATTGCTGATGTGTTGTTGATGGCTAAGGTGAACATATTATCTTGTTTAGCATCCGTGTAAACAAAATAAAGCAAAGCATGGGATTAGAAACTATAATATTTGCATTTTCCCTTGACACAAAGTCAAAAAGGCGTGAAATTAAGGAAAGTCTGCAATTGTATCATTTTACTTTCCCATGTCATTCGAGCTTTATCTATGGACAGTATAACGCTTCGCTAGTCAAAGTCCATCAAATCATTACAACAAGATTTTCACGGCAAAGGTCGAAGGGCAAATTGTCAGACCACTAAAGTCATCATTATTTTTTTCCGGGTAAAACTATTTTTGTTTTATTTTGTACGTATTGCCAAACATGAAACCAAAAATATCATGTATGTATTGTGATCGCGTTAATCCCAGAGTATTTTTTGTTTCACGCCACAAACCCTTTTCATTTCAATCCAATCCACGTTAAGTTTCTTGAAGTTGAAACGTGCTGAACTACAAAACGGCAGGCTTGAGTATGTCACATTGTTATTACTCATGTTCATGAAGGCAGTTGAGTTACTACACACTTACTCGCTACAAAACTTGTTTTCCTCTCCCAATTCAACGTAAACTGCTTTCCCCATTTCTATAGACTTATGTCAGGATCAGGATTCCTTAGTAAAATAAAATACGAACATTTTATTCTCCAGCAGAGAAGAGTCATGCAGACTTATTACTATCACAGTAAGACCTGGACGAGAATACGTTGGGAAGAAAGTGATGCTATTCCATACAGGAAAGTGAAACTCAGCCCATTTTTCCAATTTCAAACTCGTGCTCTTGGCACCAAAAAACGAAAGTAACTTAATAGCTTTTAAGCCCACTCTTTCCGTTCAAACACATATTCCCATTAAGAATCTTTCGTCCGTATAATAAATTATAGATGTGTTAAGCAAACATCTCGGCTCTTTTCCTCGTGAAGGAATTGTGAAAACGGTATACGCATTGCCTCAACCCATCCTATCCGCGGTGACTCCCCTGATATATGTATGTACGCCATTTCTGCATTATTTCTGTTCCAATTTTTTTCGATCTCAAAAGCATTTCCAGAAGACGATGCATTAAGTGGTGGGACTCCATCCATAGCCCATGCTTTATACTTAATAGATAGTAACTTGTGTGCTTTCTCTTTCTCTCCCGCAGCTTAGCTAAAGGTGTGAAGAAGTCAGTGAACGGGAAAAGGTTACAAGTATCATTTTCTCTTCCGACCATTAAAACATTAACGCTTAGGAAGCGTTTACTCTAAAGCTTCTCTTCGTTCTCCGCAAGAATAATGCTTTTTATCATAGAGACTCGTTCGTTGGCCCTTTATGATAAGTAAGCCTTCGAGTCGAGTCATTTCATTTCATTCCATGAACAGAACAGAGACGCATGAATAGATGAGAACAAAATAGAACAAATTGATTTTATTCGTTGCCATGCATCTTCATCATCCGTTCATTCGTTGCGTTTATGTTTTCTATGGCTCGGCTATCTCCAATATCGTCAACATCGAATCGCTCTGCAATGAGCCGCAGCAACTGGAAACCAACGCGCTGCAACCACTAACACTATTCCTTCTCGTTATCACATTCGTGAACCTTTGCTAGAACTTTCAAGCAAGCAAAGAAGAGACGTTGGAAACCGCCTTTTCAAAATGCAGCGTAATTTTTGAAATTACGAGTGGTCTGAAAAATAGCTTATTTTAGCAAAAAGGATGGCACAGCAAACTGTGCGAGAGTTTGAGCTAAAATATTTACAGGTGTACTATACCAGAGCAACCTACGTTTCCAGGAACAAAGTTCGTACTATTACAGTACAGTGCGTTTCTTTTGCGGCGATGCGTTGCGATTGTCTGCCTTCGTGGAGTCAAAGTTTTAGTAAAACACAACTACTGCTACTGCGGATCGTGAGTCTCTTGAAATGTTTTTTGTCGAGTTGCGCTAGTTTCATCGTTTCCCTTCATTTTTTCCTATTTCTTCCTGCTCATTCGTATGACTGCTCAGTTTGCTGGCAGCTGTATTTTTCAAAAGCGAGAACGTACTCCGACTCCTACACACTCGCTGGAAAACTGAGTAAGGCTCGGCTAGAACAAGAAAAATATGTATAATATACATAACTGACTCTCAGTCACTTACAGCTAGTCAGTTCAGTTCCCCGAGTTTTCTTCATTCCTTCCTTGAGGAAACTTGATCTAAAGAGTTCGAGTTTTGTAAAAGGGAATGGAAATGGGACTAGTTATGTATCTGCCTCAAGCTTTCGCTTCGGCTCATCTCTTTTCCTTCTTCTCAAAGTTGTGACACGTCTTACGTTTGTTGTTGTAGGAGAGAAGAAGATGATGAAAATGTTTTTTGTCTATTTTGTCAGATGAGTTAGAATCTCATCTTGTCTCAGCCTCGAGAATGTTTATATAAAGAGGCGCTCATTGTTTTTATAATTGCGTGTCATCTTCAAAACTCTCCACAGTACAAGGAGTAGGGAATGCTTTTACTACTTAATTCCATCCACAAAGCTCAAACTCACTATCAGTGCTAACATCCACTCATACATAAGTACGAACGAGTGCTACTAGTGCTTCGAAATTACATATCATGAAATTACTAATGTGGTGCCTCCAAAAATACTAAAATATAAGGCGTCTTCATTGAAGACGACCCCATTTTTTTATTTATTGCTATGTAGCTAATAAAATACAACAATTGAGCACGTTGACTTTCACCGATGGAGACTTAAGTGGGTGGCTACTCACGTATGCTTACATATTAATGTAGGCATGTATTTACTTACGCAAAGCAAAGGAGTTACTTAAAATTTACCCTCGCTTCTTTTCATTTCTCTATCGCATACGCAACTTCCCCTTCTTTCCTCCTCTTTTGGCTTTTTCCGCTTGAGGGAAAACAAGTGATTAAGAAAAGTTCAGATTCAGATGGCTTGATTTCCAAGTCTTCGAAGAAAATGAGGAGGGAAAGACGATATCTCTTTACCACACAAACGCATTCCTTTCTCCTCGCTTTCACAATATCTTCTGAGGGCGATGGAAATGAGACGATGAAATGAGCTTTCTTGCTACAGTTGGGAAACTCACGATGATTATATGGATTCAAAAGTATGCAGAATCTCAAAATTATTGAAACTGAAACCAAGGCTGACTCTCATTTTTTTCTGATCTACTACTAGATTCAGATTACGAAGTGTGAAGATTTCAAATTTCACACTAATTTCCCACAATTATGCAACGCAAAAGGTCGAGAAAATTATTAAGTCTGACTGCGGTTACCTATAACCTTATCCATCAAGATCTAGCATTTTTAGACATGCCTTACTAGAGCTACTGATTTCCTCTACATTTTTTTTATTTTCTTTCTCTCGTCCTTGCTCCGTCTTCAGGTCGGATTCGGATGAAAGCACATGATGTATTTTTGCAAACCAACTCTTCGCTTTCACTAGGAGCTCAACAGAAGAAAAAAACTTCTTTTTCCAACTCTCGAGATTTCCGATTTCCCTTTCTCTTCTTCCTTTCCCTGCGTTTTTCCCTTTCAACATGAACTCCCTCAGCTATAGGCATGGCTTCACCGCCCAACACCTAAAACTAACGGATAGAGGCCGTCAGCATGCATCACAACATACTAATCCCATGACAGGTTAAATCAAAGGGAACTTTTTTTCATTTCTTCCCCCTATTTGTATATCTATTCCACATCCTTTGCAAAAAAAAGCAGGGCTACACTATTTAGATTGCACTGCATTGCCAAGTCTGTCCTGCCGTGAAATTAAGCCAAGCTAACTCACGATTTGAATATGTATTATTTGCCTATTACGTATTTTTATTATGCAATGATTGTATGATCAAATCCTCGTAAAATATTTTTACATGTTTTTGCACACTACTACTTCGTTCTCCTATTAATACTGTTCTTCTAGGATATGCCATATTATAGTTCAGCAATTCCCGGTTTAGAAATCTGCTAAAAATGTTTTTCCTTCTTCCTTCCTTTGATTCCTCCATCATAAGGTGAGCATAAGTATCTGTGTGTAAGCGTGTATGCAAGAAAATATATCCAATTGTCGCGGAATAAGAGTATGTAGCTCCTGTCCCACAGACACAGCTCTTGTATAATATGCTACCGTTACATTTTTATAGTCCTCCTACTCCTACTAACCCTATCATAGGAGCATATCATACATATTTTCAAAAAGGCGCAGAGCACAACTTTGCAACAAACTTACAACTTTTTTTGGCAGATGTTTCGCTCAGCATCATCGGCATTGACTTAATCTAATCTACAGACAGTGTACAGCGGGAGAAGGTTGGCTATTGTGTACAACAAACAACTCTCGAACAACGCCACAACATTTCGCAT
The DNA here is from genome assembly GCA_027744415.1 of Seira ritae. NCBI lineage: Eukaryota > Metazoa > Arthropoda > Collembola > Entomobryomorpha > Entomobryidae > Seira > Seira ritae. The sequence continues at coordinate 9,761 of JAHZNI010003666.1, read as the reverse complement.
CATTTAAAAAAAAAGTCTGCGTTCGGTTCTCTTCTTCTAGTTTCTATTTTAGAGGCTATGTATATGCAGCAATTGGGAAAACATAAGCAACAAATAAAATTTCATTGGAATTTTGCTTCTTGAAAATTCCATAAACTACACCTGTTCCTCTCCCTCCACACCACTGAGATAGATGATGGAAACGCATTGCAATTCAAAAAAAATGAGGCTTACCTTCCCCCTAAAAAATCAACAAACGACTTCAAACAACATGTTCTTGAAAAGATGATTCTGTAGAGTTGCATACTTTCAGTAGTTTTGTTTTGGTTTTTGCGCTATCGTGATGAAAATGATGACGCCGAAATAAACGATGACAGGGCGATGGGAAGGGAATGGAACACATACGCACGACACGTTCTCATTCCAATTTTAATTACGTCACTTTTCTTAATGCACTTGATTTTATTAAAAGCAATCCTTAGGGGAAAGGAAAACTATATCCATAATGTATAACATATAGCTGCTTCTAAACTTTTTTTTCTCAGATTGCTACCTTTTCAATAGAAAACAACCAACCTCACACGTCGAAAGCTGCACTATTTATTAGTATTAGTATTGTGTATATGAGCATGAGAATAGTTGATAGTTTGTAACATTATCTCTTTCGTATGCTCGGCGTCATCACCAACAACATCGTTTAACGTTTTTATTAACGTGGAGGGCAACTGTGAAAAAAAAGGATTTAAAGTGCACTTCCCCCTGATTCTGTTCACTACTTTGAATCCATTTCACCTACTTTACATTTTTAAGATGTTCTTCATAGTCAACAGTTCAGACGGAAGAAGGGAAAAAGCGAAGAGTTGCAGACTATGTAATAATGTGTTAAAGTTAGATCTTCGTCGTTTTTTAAAGACCAGCCCATTTACTTACCAACTTTTTGAGTTGTGACTTTTTATTGGATTCAATGCCGTTTTTGTATGCACTCATGTGGTGCTACATAATGCATCCATCTGAAGAGATAGAGCAAAGTGTGCCTACATCACCTATAGGCATGAGTAGAGAGTATATCTTTAATTTTTTTATCTCTGTTTTGAAAATGGCTCCTTTCAAAATTGCGAATCTACTACAAGCGGCAAGCATAATATTGCTTCCCCTTTTACGAATGCTCCTCAGGAATGCTTTTTCCTGTTGTATAAACAATTTGCCCTGAAATTTGTTTTTACAAAAGGCAACTTTGTTAGTAGTGTCGTCAATCGTCATGTCAAGTGGATTTCACTTAACTTTCCTTCGAGTAATAATGATACAGAATATGCATACCTACTTCATCCAGGATTGCAGAACAATTGAGAGAAGCAGAATCGATGAAAATACAAAATTTTAAGGATGCTCTGGACAAAAAGTATATCGTCTGTGAAGTTGAGAGGATTATTGACAGCAAATGCGATGTATGTAAATTACACCATCGAATTCAATAAGATGCGGCTGCATCTATTGTTTAGATGGGAGCCTCAGATAATTCTAAAACCTTACATATATTATTTTCAGCATTTCTATTTATGACTCTGGCCTTATCTTTGGTTCTATTTTTTTAACATTCATTTTTTAACTTCTCCAATTACTGATTTAGTGCTATTTCGCATTTTGATCCTATTATGTTACATTTACATGATCCTCATTGACGAACTCCATGGCACATCATTTTGATTATTACTCCGTCGTAGGAAATAATGCAATCGATCTAGTTCCAAAATTTATTGGAAATATTTTGAACACATATATAATCCTCCTCCTGCATTTGAGAGCAAAGATCTGATCTAGCCTGAGTGATAGGTAATACCTCTCAGATTTCCATTCCATTCCATAATGTCTAGGGTATCCGATTTCTTTTGAAAGCTGACAAAAAATTGTATGAAAATGATCTCTCTGTGAGAGGACCTGTGCTGACCACATGGAGAAAAAGAGTGGGTGAATCTGGAAACCTTAACCTAACGACATTACGCTTCCGGAACTTTCGATATGAAACGCGTAGGGCATAATTTATAGGTACGTGAGGCTGATGATATTCCAGGGGTAATGGATTTCCAGGGAATCTAAAAAAATCCAAGGAAGTTTTTCAATCAGTTAAAGTGATCAGATCAGGTAACCTAAAAAAGTGCGTCAAATTTGTAGTACGCTTCTAATACAAGAAGTAAAGTTTAAAGGCATGCTTCCTCTTCTGACTCTGTCGTCCATTCACGTTGCTCTACTGTTTTCTTGAAACATATCTTTAAGCTATTTTTAATTCATCTCACTCATTCACTCACTCGACCGCCCAAAATACGAAGGTGAGGTGAGCAAGTCTGACTAAATGGGCGAGAGAGAGAGACAGGCTTAGGCGTCTATAACTTTCCGTGTCGACGCTAAGATATGAACATTGCAATAAATAGCGCTGTTTTTTTTCTCAACGCGTTACTCACTCCCCTACCTACTATATGCATACGTGCATAGATAATGTATATTATGTATTTATTGGTGAAGATTAGAAAATACTAGTACCGATACGATGGGCAGAAAAAAAGGCGTTTTGAAAACTCCTTCCTTCCCATAACGTCTAACATAATATTCTAATTTTTCATGCTTGCGTTAAACATTTTATTTTTCGAGAAATATACATAAACTGCTGTCTATGCATAACGTTTTTTACTATTGCATTAAATAAGGCCTACTAATAGTAGTAATAAGACTGGCATAACCGGGAGAAGCAATACAAGCTATTTTGTTCGGTAAAAAGTTCGTTCGAGAGTGTTTACTTCGAGGATTTTTCGACAGATTTCAAATTGCATTTTGTTCAAGTGAAGCAAGTTGACTGCTTCTTTTGTAGGCATGCATGTGTGTGTGGGGACTGTGGACGCAATAGAATGAAAGCTAGAATGTGGTCGGTAAAGTAAGTAGTGGTGTGGTGGCTAGAAAAAGGAGCAACGATTTGGATGTAGCCAGAGTCAGAGAGCCAGCAGAGAAGCTGCATCATCATCACCAGCACCCGAAAGAACCAAGACCAACACCATCACCATTACTCCTTCCCCCAGTAGAACCAAGCTGAAGTGAAATTCGTTTTCTGCTCATATACATACTTCTTCATCATCCTACATTTTTCTTTCTTGCTCACAGCTTCAGAGAGAGAGAGAGAGAGAGAGCAAAGCGGAGTCAAAGCTAAGCCAGTTTTTCCTATCCATCGTCGTTCGCTTTTTTCGAAAGGACATTTAATAAGAAGACTCCAAACTGGAGCTCTCGTCAGTCTTCGCTCAACTTCCTTCCCATCGCATCGACTACAACGAGACTAGGCCAGGCATTTTCACTGAGCCAGATCAGAGCTCTCTCTAGACAAATACAAACTGTTTTTCCTTTTTATCGTGGAGCGACTAACGCTCCTTCCGTGCGCGGGGTGCAATGCAGTATAAAAATGCAAAAAAACCATAAGTAAAGCGAATAGTTTCTTTCTTGGACCAAAAAGCGAAGCAAAAAAGCTCTATATTTTTTTCTCTGAAGAAGGAGAAGGCTACACTATAAATTTGTGTGTGTGTGATCGTGATGTTGCTTTTTCCACGAGATGAGGATGATCATAGTGATCTTTCGTAGGATTTTCATGCAATACCGTGTTTTCTCTTAGTTATTGGCGATGGTACAAAAAAATGAAAAACTTTTTTTTATGTGGAACAAGTTCGTCTCATCTAGTGAATTGCAAGGCTGTAGACTCACTCCTCTGACTTCGACACGGCACGACTTGTTTGATAAAAAAAATATACTCGTATGTTTACGAGATTTTGTTTCGTTCCTTTTCAGCGAAAAAAACCTTGTTTCGTCATTTTATAAGTAGTGGGTCAATCTGGAGCTGAAGGTGAAGGGTGACTTCATTTCGATGAGATGGGGACGACCGAGGCAATGCAATCGCACTACTCCTTATTATCGCAAATGTTATGTATGTACCGCACATTGCGTCTGTCGGTGTGATAGCGATGAGACCACGACCACAAAATGTGCTTAACCTTTGCTCGTGTCCCCACTTGTGCGAAACGCTCGACATTTTAATATCTTAAAAGCACTTTTGCAAAATAACCAATAAATATATATATTAAAAGATTAGTTCCATCTTCTTTCAAACCGATCTGGACAACACAGTCGTTGACTCACACTTTCTATGAAACTAAAGCATGGTGACAAGTTTGATGAGTTAAAGGCGGCGTGAGTGACACGAAATAGGAACATAAAAACTTATAAAAGGAAACCGGCGAGATTAGAAGCATCAATCAGCGCACACTTTATCGTACCCAACAAAAATGATCTTGTTTTTCATCAAAAATCCCTCTGACTTGGACTTGACTCCTGCGGAATTCATCTATCTTGAACTCTCACGAGCGTCAGCATCATCGCCATCAACATCACGCTCACCATCCTTATTGAGCACTTTGATATTGTAAGCGTCCAATAATAATTCTTTGTATTTCCTACCCGTGTGCCCATGTAAGAGTACAAATTTTTGATAGTTTCCTTGTTCACCTTCCTTTTGCTGTTGTGAATTAAACAAGGTGTCGGGAATGACACATGAAAGGAAACAATGAAATCATATGTATGTATTTAGTTGACAAGTTCCTTTTTAAGACCCTTTGTTGCTCACTTTTAGCACAAAATTGAAAGTTTGTACTCTAAGGTTAGAATGTGTGTTTTGCCGGAAAAAACTGGACTCATCATTTTGCTTACTCTTCCTTTCCCATTGTGACACATGTCAAAAGACAAAAACTGGGATGAAATGTTACCTTATCTTAAGCATAAAGTAACACAACGCGCTACCGGTACACATTACACATACATATATGTAGGTAGATGTAACACGCTTCTTTTGTAGCATCCATAATAACTTCTTTTCATCTCAATTCTTCTCGAGAAAAGTTCATCTCGTAAAAAATACAATAGTATGATGAGCATGATGATGATAACAATCATGCTAAATGATGGGGTCCGCAAGCGTCTTTTGAAATTTCAGAGACTTGCTTTTAGACGGAAAATCCTCAAATTTATTTCTGTCATGCCTAGAGTTATAATTAAAGTTTGAAATTAAAGTTAATTTCTCCGACCTGTTAGCCTGTTAGACTATAACTGTAACTGTTAATGTAAATGAAGAGCAATTTCTAAAAGTATTCCACTCGAGTGAAGTCACGACTTTTGAAAGGGCTCTACTAAAACAACTTTTCGCAAATGAATGTTGAATAAACCCCATAGCTCTTACATTCCTTCAAATAGCTTCACGTTTCTTAAAAACGTTGTACTTTTTTATAACGGATGAAAAGATATAATTCCAATCTGTCCAAGTCACTTGAATTTATTTTAACTTGAATTAATTGGGAAAGAAGGCGAATTAAAGATAACTATTTCATTCAAATTAAGTCAACTTCATCGTCCCGATACATATCCAATGGTGATGTCTATGACATTTTTCGTAGATTGCGTTATTCCTATTCCCCCTTCTACAAAATAGGATAAGCAAGTCAATCGATAGTAGCCCTAGTCTCACTTCACCCCCGTTACGCAAGGCTGGATTACTTAATCCTGGATTATCCTGGAGCTAATGCTTAATGTTTCGTGATATTTTTATTTTGTAGAGTTTGACGACAGCATTCATGACTTGTCCCTCACTCTGACCATCGTCATAAATCATCAATAAGCTGACCTGTACTGGATTACGAGACGAAAGCAAAACCATTACGCCAATGACCTCTCCACATCCCCCGTCTTGGACAGCGTGGGTGTTTGTGGTCAATAAAAATCAAGCGAGACGCAGTGCCATGAAAATCCTGCCACGAAAGGATTTAATATACTCCGCAACGATTTCATTTCCTTGCGCCATTAAGTTGTAAAAAAACTGAAGAAATAGTCTTTTAACAGCAGGAACAACATTGTTATCTACTCGAACTGAGCTATTTAAGCATTGTAACAGGTAAGAACGACATGTCATTATGTTTAGAAATTCTTACAAAATTTTGGCAAGCTCAGAGTACTATCTTTAAGTACGTGTAAAGTCCTTTTAAATACAATACAAGTCTACCTATACTCATTTCATACACTACCGTTTGCAAATCATATTAAGCTAAAGTCACCATCGCATCCCACTCTATCAAGTTTGACGATAAACTTGATAATGAAAAACGGTGGAAATTGAGTCTACACCGGGAGGCTTCTCCAGTGCTTCAATCGCAAATGAAGTTAGTCTAATGACACAAAATGAATTGCATTTATTCTTCAGCCTCAGCAGCACATCTTGGTGAGTCGAATTCATTCTTCAATCGGATTCTGCATAAAGCCTTCGATGTGCTCTTACGGACGAAGGCATTGTTCTAATATGCGTCAGTAGCCGTGCGTGGTTTTGTAGTTTTTTTTTCAATTTTCAAGTGAGCTCATTTTTTGAAAGTTTATATCTTCCTGAGCTGCATGCCATGGCACGGTGAGCTCTAAATGCAGTCGAGCTGAAGGAAAGCAAAAACGAAATGGATCCCGGAAATGGATCTTTATTCCTCGTAACTCTTACGTTTTCAAATGAAAGTGAAAAGGAGCGAAAGTAAACAGCTGGCTTTTTCTTCACAATTTTCTCCAAGTTCTACAAAGCGCCCCTTATTTCGCTTCATACCTTCTGTGGAAACTTATTAGAGTGCTGATGGACATGCGAAAGAATGTTTATTTGTGCTACCACCACAAAACATTGGCTTTTTTTCTCCTTCTTTATTCATTTGTACTCGAGTCGAGTCAAGTTTCCTACGACGTCAATCAAATTATAATTAGAAAGGGAGAAACGATGATGATTGTAATGATGACATTTTTTGCGTTGTTCCATGTTTCGCAGAATACGTGTCCTTATTTCTCCTTTCTTTCTTATTTCTTTCTCCTTATTTATGGGAGTCCAGCTGGTAATTTTGCTTTCACCATTTCTTTAGTGATGATGATGAGAATCAAGAATTGAGCACGAGACAAGACCTATTCCGTTTAATATGACAAAGGAAAAAATTGGATAATCATCTTCCTTTTAATTATTGCCTTGCTTATGATAAAGGACGAAACTCCGGGTTCGCCCACTCTGATGATGAGGAGGATTGTCACATGCAATTAACCAGAATTTTTTTTTGTCTCTGTCGCTCTCTACTGATTGTAAGTTTTGCGGAAGTCAGGGTTTCGGGTTCTCATTAGTAAGTACAGTAATAACAGGGACGGGGAGTTTGTTTCTCTGATTTGATCCGCATTTGTTCGCCAGATTTATTTTACAAAGCGGCTGTACGCAATTGTAGAGACTTAGGGAAAACAAGTTTCACAAAATAAGGCCCGGTTTGAAATTGATCAAAATTCGTCTCAGGAGTTTTTAAAAATCATTATCACAGGTATTACAAGTAATAGTCCAACTAATTTATGATTGTACTTAATTTCAAAAATAACTTCGCAAAGATAGTGATTTTTCCTCGGAATCTTAAATATTTTATTCAAGTCATCCAAAATTTGTTTGTATGGACAAATCAAAATCAATACTAATAGAGAGAACTACATATGTGTATGCATAGTTACGTAGTAATTACGTTTCCAATAGTGAAAAGGAATTCAGTGAGTAGCAAACTACTTTGCTGGATGCGTAATGTTCCAATGTGCCCACTCCAGCGGAAACGAGGCAATCACATCAAATCAACCACAGGCAAACAATGAAAGACCTTTTTCAATCAAGAATTAAGGAGTCCTTTCCACTATTCGTCAGCAAAAACTTTTTTATTTAGGGAGAGCTTGAGAAAAACAATATTTGTAATATCTCGAGTTGACTTCAGTTTCATTGCGCCTTTAAAACGACTTTAAATTGCCCTAAGTAATTGAAAAATTTTAATCAAAAAGCTTATTTTACGCATGCCTTTCTTTAAAAGTTTTTCTTCGTTTTCGTTTTGGTCCCAAGTGTGTTGGTGTTTACTTCCACTTGAACTCGGAAGAAATGTATGTGACATTTGATATTTGTGAAAATGTCAAAGACTTCGGATCTTTTCAACGGGCAAACTTTGGAAACATCTTAATTAAACTTATTAAAGTGATGAAAAATGAGGGAGGGACACGGATCTTGTAGGATTACCTTACCATGAAATTGTACTGGTTCAGTAGCGAACAAGGCAAATGTACTTGTGAATGTATATACATTTGACCTCCTCATGGCTGAGTTTTGTGCTTTGTCGAATATTATCGTGATTACGACAAAGACGACCTCATAATGCCCCATGTTCCAGTAAATGAGGCGCATTCAGGTTTATTTTTATCATAAAAAGGAGTTCGCCATCAGAATTCCTGGAATTTTAAAATAAAATCATATTCCCCTAATTTTCTCCTTTTAAATATTAAACTATACGACTCATTAATTTTTTTTAAAGTTTGCTTTGAACTGGTTTTTTATCTCGTTTATGGTCGTTTTAGAAGGTAATTCATCATAACCACCTCCTTAGTTAGGTATTTTCTAAAGATAATTATGTGCCTATACCTCCCCCCCGTTCAATTCAATGTTGATCTTGAAGACTCGTTTTAAACTCGTCGTACATACCTACATAAACTCTCTCATCTTCTCCTTCTTTTTTTAGACCCCTTTGTTTCCGTGAAGTTTCTCCTTCACGTTGTGTGCGTTCTATTGTCATCATCATCAAATTGTCCTCCAGCATCCCATCACATCCCATCATTGCTTTCCGCAGCGTGGAGAGTTCGCTCCTTGATTTAATAAAGGAAGGAGCTTTAGGCTTCTTCGACCAAGTCCCCAAGGTCCCCTTTACTTATTACTTAACCTTTATTCTCTGTAGTCACTTTGTTTCCTTCCATCCATTTCCAAGTCGGAGTAAAGGAAGAAGAGAGAGAAAAGTGATGCGATATGAGAGATGCAATAACTTGGTCTTATTCTTCCTTTCTTTTCCTTCTTTATTCCAGTTGAGCTGAATTGCTTGACGGTTTGTTACTACACTACTGCTTGTTCGTTCTTGCCCTCATCATCCTCCAGAACGTACAGACATGCTTTCCTCCTCTTTTTCTGAAAGGAAATTTTTGTAGCCCCAACTCTGCCTCTCTTGCACTCATCACCATGCAGCACCGCTTTCTCCTCCACATTTTCAAACAAAAGAAAGTCACGAAAGGCGTCGGCTCTTCCAACAAGCAAGCGAGTTTCAGTCGCCAAGAAAAAATATCCATTGGGTAATAAATAGCACCTTTTTCCACTCCAAGGAAAACAATAAGTACATATATGTATGAGGCTCGTCTTTTCCTCTGTAATGTTTTTGAACACCTGCTGACTCTGCAATGAGCCAACTTTTATTTTCCCATTGCCACTACTATCACTGCATGTCTGATTACTATGCTCCTCCTGGCGAATGAAATTATTCTCGAGAAGTGTGTAGAAATCAGTGAGAGAAAATGTAATGACAATGACATTGCTTTGGCTTCCCATTATATGTAGCGGTTCACTTTGATGTGATGTGCAATGCAAATCTTTTTTAACTGGGCTGGTCCGCTGGTCCTGACTTAAACTGTGCTGCTCATTTCACTTAATATTGTATACTGTATGTATACCTTCCTTCATAAGCTAGCCGGACCGAGAAATTGCAAGGGAGAGTATAAAAACAATAATAAAAAATTACATCAAGTCGACCAAATGATTTAGAAAAGCAGTTAGTCCTGTGTGGGAGCTTCCATAAAGAAGCTTCGATAAAAAAGCGAATTTTTGGAGACCCCCCCTCCCCTTTGTTCGGTTTTTGTCATTT
>JAHZNI010003665.1:0-11478 GCA_027744415.1 Seira ritae | reverse complement strand
TTTTTGGCCTTAAAATCTTGAAAATTTTGATTTCTCCGGAAGGATTTAAGATGTTTCGATGTTAAGATTTTAGCTTAAATTTTTTAAAAAGCTTGACCTTTGACCTAAAAGCGCTTTGCTACTTCGCTTTCAGCTTTTGAGCTTTTATTCTGTAGCAAAACGCTTACTGACAACGTTTGTATGTATCAAGCCTGTCGCATTTTCGCTTGTTGCATATACCGTCATAATTAATATCTTATCAATTTATCATTGATGGTTCGACTGGAATCACAATTTTGTATAATATTTGCCTTGTACGTGGAAAAGGAAGAAATGTGATATATATATGTATAGTTGACATCTCTTACAAAAAAAGCTGGTTCCCAAACAAACAAAAACCGTACGTCTCTTTCTCTCACGTCAGAATAGCCTTAGTAAGCTATAAATATTGTATGTTTAGTGTCGGTGATAGAAGAAAAAAGTTAACTTGACAAACAAACTGGTTACGTGAAAAGTCTCTTTTAACTAAATTCTTCCATGCACAAAAATTGACCCGTCGTCGAAATGATTCCTGGAGCCCAACAACAACCTCGAGTCTACCTCGGGAATTACGACCCCGAAAAGAGAAAGCAAGAAGTGAATCAACGTCTGGAACAAGCTTTCCAGGAGATTCAAGAATTAAACATTCCTGACAAGGTCCTCAATAAAAGAAAAGGAGATCCATCTAACTCGCTGCGGCAGTCTAAAACGTTGGAGAAGAGGGAGATTCAAGGTAACGGCCGGAGTATTTAAATTAAAGGGTTGCATACCTATATGAATAAGATATTATATGATTATAACATACCTAAAATATTTCATTTGTTTATGGCAGACATTATCTCAATGCAACTTGAGGAAATCGAAAGTGAAGTGAAGACATTGCGGACGGACATAGGGAAGTTTCCTCATGGATCGTGCTCAAACAAACAGTACGATATAATGGAAGGTCACTGTGGCAAACTAATAACCGATTTGGATAACCTCGAGGTATGCGTCAGTGGTCGCGAGCAACTACGTCAGCGGAGGAGAATGGTTTTGAAGGAGATCCAGGATTTAGCTCACCAACTCGGATTAAAGATACACAAGGAGGGGGAGCATTGTGATAATGGAGAATGTTACAAGAGCCATAAACACTAAACCACTACCTAAAGTATATCTATTACATTTACTAGTATTAATGTTCCATTCGTTCAAGCTGAAAAATGATTTGTCGATAAGTATTCTTGCAAAAGTTTACATACCTAATACAATAAACTTTTATGGTAAAAATTGAGTAGACTGTGTGGAATAAAAGTTTAGTTTCATGAAAACATGCATGCGTAGAACTATTGAATGCATCAGCCAATCTTATTAAACAAGCGGAGCATTCTTAAATAATTAATTTTCATTTGTTCATGCGCAACATTATTTTTCGCAATTTCATTTAGATTTTATTTGAGCGTTAAACCTGTTTCAAAATTTTTAAGTTCTTTATGCTTGACAAATGTTCATGGTCATCTCAATGAGTTTCTCAATTAGTAATTCATATATCTACCTATCAATCTCCTGAAAGAGGAAGGCATATAATATCGGGTGGGGTTCGCATTTTTAAATCCATAGTTTTTTATTCAAGATTAAACTTCATTGTGGTATGGACTCATTTTACTCCAAACAGAAGTAGAATTTTTTGTCAGGAATTTTATAGCTTTAAAATGGACGTTTCTACAATTTTCATGTTGCCTTCGTCAAGGCCATGCATGCTTGTTCATATCTGCTCAGTTGATTTGCAAACACCGGCTCAAAATGAATGAAAACGTTGAAACTGCCTCTGATTTAGCGAAATTAATTCATGTACTACAAATGCACACCTAAATTAGAAAGCTTAAATTAATGAATATAATATTATGCAATTGAACAGTCAAATCTCTCAATGCCCCATCCAAGTTTTACCCGTCACATATACATTCCCATCCTAACCAAAGGCAGTAGGTCTCACATTTTCAAGCTCAAATATCAAAGTCTCCACAATTTATAAATACTTATTACACATAGGTATTTCAGATTCTGACGATATAATCATATTCATATTCATTGATTCATTCATTGTATCTTATGTATCCAATTACCAATTATTACCTACATAAAATGCTGCTTGCTGAAATGAAATGAAAATATTGTTGAATTCTGACTCATTGTATTTTGAGTTCAATCGTAGTTCAATTAGCAAGCACCGATATGCAGCAGTAACAGATAAATATCATGGCGAAACGGCAGAAGTTCAAGTCCCATTGCATTGAAGCAAGTACGGGGACTAGGTAGATTGTTAAAAAATCAAACAAATAAAAACAAACGATCTCTTTGAAACTAATAACATAACCATAACACAGTACTTGCCGTGGCCTATGGCTATTATACCTTAGCTTGTAGCATAGCTAGTATTATGTGTCTGGTTAGTGCCTAGTGGTACATAATTATAATGCATGCTTTATATTATTCACCTTCTTCAAAGCATTTATTGTGTACTTGTTGCATGTGGCATATGTACAGCATTTTTTTCTTTCACCTTTTTCACGCTGCTGTAGCATGTCATAGAAGTTGCCAAGTTCAAGTGAGAACAATTTTTTTTGATGTTTTGTTTAACAGACTGACAATCACAAAATCAATTGTTTCTCAAATCTCTCAAGTGTATTTACATTCGGTGTTTGTTAGTACTTTGATGACAGTAATGACTCAGATGAGTGGGTATCTCGTAATGAAACATTACTGCCTATAGTTCATTCCGTTTGTTTTTAAGGCGTTAAATTCATCGACAGTGCAGTTTCTCCGTAATAATCCGTGAACAGTTGCCATTGCAACCATGAATCCGAATCCCAGTCCCCGACAACAATACTCCGCCGACCTCCTCCATCGACTCCGAGAATTGGCATTGGGACACCCAATCCCCAACCCATCTCCTTCCCCTGCTCCTGCCACTGCCCCTTCTCCCGTTCCTTCGACTTCTGGTACCCAACAGAAAAAGAAGAAAGCCTCTTTGAGCGGACCTTCTTCATCTGAGAAACAAATGCAAAACGAAGTGACAAAAGAGAAAGAACCAGCAGGAGCAGGTGTCAATGCTGAGAAGGACGATGTAGTGATGCGCCAAATGGAGGCCTTAAAGAAACTCCTGGAGTGTCCTGTTTGTCTTCAAATGCAGGGAGTGGCGATGTACCTGTGCACGCAAGGACACAGTGTTTGTCAACCGTGTCGTCAAAAATTGTTGCAATGTCCTATGTGTCAACATCCTATTCTAAACACGAGAAACCTGCTCGCGGAGCAAATCATTGGAGCTCTGGATGTGAAGTGCCCTTTCGCTAGTGAGGGGTGCACTGTAAAGGTTTTGGATGTGGACAAGAAGAAGCACATGTCCAACTGCTTCTATAGGTATTTTAACAATTTACTTAGTTATCCCAAATTTTAAAACGCCTTTATTTCTTATATCGATTTAACGCATATAATAATATATATGTTACCATGGCGCTCCTTGTGCTACAGGCCGCTGGAATGCAACTTTACGGGCTCTTCCCACAACTGCAAGAAGTCAATGGTAAAGTATTCCAATTACGTGAAACACTTAAAGACCGTGCACAAAATGAATGGAATCCAGGGTGCCATTATGAACCTAAGCCAGTTCGTGACTCCCGACGCAGCTAAGCTTACTACTGGTAACAACATTGCAGTTGACTTCTCTAATTATGTTATATCGTTCCCAATTAAGGTTTTTGTTTACGAATGCAGATATTCCATGGCATGAATGGCCCGTGCAGTATATGGACGCTTGTAACCAGACCTTCATAACTGGTTCTACCATTCTCGAAGGGAATATATTTTGGTGGCTCTATGTTTTTGGTGATCGTCAAACGGCTGACAAATACTATTGCAAAATCGTTCTTCACAACAAGGTTTAATATTAAATACATATTACGTTTAACTAAGAGCAAGCTATACATTGCAGTCATTAAAAATGTTTGGCGGATAATTGTGTGCTTTAGGCCAAAGCACTCGAACTGTCGTGGAGTGGACCTGTGTTTTCAATCCGCTGCCGCCCTCAAGTGATCAAGAAAACTGGAATGTGCTTGGTGGCAAACAAAGATATACTCAAATCTGTCTCTTACTCTAAGACAGTAAAGGATAGCGCTAAGAACGAGACTGAAAAAGTCGCCTGGGATTTGGTCTTCAGCGTTCACAAGGTAATATTGCCGTTACAAATATCTACGAATTTCATGATTAGATCATGCTCACTTACGTCGTTTATCTCTTCCCCAACACAGAGAACGGGACCTGCACCTGCGTTATCTACATCGAGTGGATTGAATTTGATTTAAATCAGTTTTAGATGTTAAGACTTGCCTAATTAATAGCGAAAAATGAAGTAAGAAACAGTACAATGAGGTTTCGTATTCAATCCATTAAGTTTGTGCTATGTAATTAAGTTTTACGATGGTACTGAAATTGTGCTTTTTTCGCATTTGTATTGACGTGATAATCACTAATAATTTCTTATTGATTCCTGTCGTTCATCCATCGCCAACATTTTATGACTACATATACGTCTTTCGAGAGTATTGTAATTGTGATCAATTATAAGTATAAGGTTAAGATATTCACCAGATTTAAACTGCAGAATAGTTGTGTCCGGATTGGCAATCCTAATTAATTATTTGCCCTTCGTATTACTTAAAAAGACTTTCTAAACTTTCATTACTTTAACTGAAGTTGACTGTAAACTACTTGGTTGTGGTAAGCTGAATAAACAGATATATTATGCACTGTTAGTTGTTTAGGAATACGCTTAAATGATGTAGTAGGAAGTCAGGATACCGCAATATTAGTTTGATGTACATAATTAAATTCTATTCATATATTTGTTCAAAATTTTCCTTTTACAGTGATGCGTGACAGAGAAAACTTAATGCAACGCTTTTGTTACTGCATTAACAAGAGTTCATAATAGAAAATGAAGCCATACATACATACTAAAGGTCTGTACCAATTGCACGCAAAAGTAACCCACATAATTTCTTAGCAGCCATAGGATGTTCCCTGAAGAGATTATCGTACTTGGAGGACGCATCCAATTCTGGAGATTTTCTGCAAAATGAACGAAAATCAGGTATTGGTATTTGTCATTTGTAAAAGCAGTTTGCTCTTCATTAAATATGTACTTACCGCTTGAGAACATAAACAGCTTTCCATTTCAGCTTTTCCTCATTTCCGTCCTGTAAGTTTTCTGTGAATAGGTAAAGCTTTACTGCCACATCTACTGTGAACCAAGCATCCGATTTCCTCATGATCAAGTCAATCATCGAGGCTTCCAGCTTAGATATTCCATACATGTGGGAAACTTGGAAAAGTTCGAAAGCCACCTCACAGTTTTTCAATGGTTCACTCACGTCCATGCAGTAGATGAAAGAAAGAAAAGCTTTCCCACTCTGAGAGGTCAGATCCTTGATTTCAAGTTGATTGGTTCGAGACTCCTCCATATCAGTTTTGAACATTCGCTCGAATACTGGACTCTGGGCTACGAAAAGCATCGATAAATAGAATATCGTCCTATGCATGTACATTAGAAAATTAGCATCCCTGCATTACCTGAGAGAAAGCATTTATGGCACTTCAAACTTTCTCCATTTGCCAAATTAATTGTAAGATCCATGTTCAATGTTCTCTCCAAAATCATCCGGTTGATTTCAACTGCTCCAGTATTTTTCTCCGCGAAGAAAGGCGAAAGATCAGAGATGTCCAGGTAAAGGGTAAACTTTCCCATGAATCCCTTGCCAGTCCAGTTTTCCATGACGAATACGGGTGGCTCAAGCACGTATCCTTCAGCGTACAGGAGTTTCGTTTTTCCTTCGTCCAGTAAGGTTTGACTAATCTTCATTTCTTGTGGAATCAAAAATAACCGCATGTAGTTATTTGTGGGAAAAAATGACAGTAAATACATATTAGAATTAGAAGTGGTACCTTCAGTTTTGAAACCCAACCAAGCAAAATCACCATCACTTTCTTTTCTCGAACCATCCTGAATATGAAGCTTAAGACTGATATCATCTACGTCAATCATTTCACAAAGACGTTCGAAAAATCCAATTTCATAAGAGTAAAATGGATGGTCTTCAAGCCGAACTTTGAACTTTCCACCTTCCGCTGACAGAGTCATCTTTAAATCCCAAGATCTGGTCAAAACCCATCGAACATAATAGGCAATGTTAAAGACCCCGTCCCGTGAAACATGATTAAATTTTAATCGCTTGCATCGCATCCATGATTATATTTTAATGAAGAGTAACTTTACGTGAGTTTTTGACTGCCTAATTTTAATTCTGCGACGGCAGCTTCAGCTGGTTGAATGACTTTATGCTCTTCCAAAGGACTCAACAGCTCTTTCTTCAATTTCGTAAAATTATGTTGCTCAGTTAAGCTCACCACGCACTCCTGACTGCTTGACTGGAGCATTAATGGATTAGTTAGACGAACCGTTACATACTTTTCTTTAACGGTATCCCTGGTGCCAAAAAGGAACTGCCGGTTTTGAAGGAGATAAAAACGCATTTTTGCTAATTGCTTGGTCACGTTAATTGTAAACTTCAGAAATATTATTTAAGAGTTCTAGTTCTGCTAAAATCAGAAATCAAGTTTAAATATTGAATAACAATTAGTTTTGTCGGGAAACAAAAGAAAACTTCCACAGCTTTTAAATTCAACATCAACATAATTCCATATGAATGTGCGCAGTGCGCACACGAACATAATATTTAGCGCGAAAATGCCGTGAAAGTTTTTAATTTTTACAAATGGGAGGATTGACATTGCACATTTGCATTCAGTCAGTTATTTCGTTGGGGATAATTAAATTAAGTCAAACTAACCTTAATTATTTATTTATTGGCGTAAAGAATGAAAGCAAACTTATCAGATTTTGTTTGGCATTTTGAACATTTCCAGAGGAACAAAGATATTGTTTAAGGAGGGGGAACTTGAGAATGGGGAAAAACAAAGCTTACTGTATTCGATGGTATGTGATTTCGAGGAATGATCCGTGATTCTATAATTCATCGAGATATTTGACATAAAGCTACATCATCGTTTAGTATATTATGCAGCTATGTAATGTTCAAAAATTATCCGATAACATTAAAATATCTTATCATTGAAGCGGCACGACTATTCTCATTACAATTATCTACTCTTTCCAATTACCCCATTGCATTGCATCATCCATTCACACAACCAAGGTTGGTTCATAGTTGTACGATGATGTCACTAGATATGACCGAATTTGATAACAAGGTATACATTACCCTAAAGCTCTTCGTTCAGTAAGATCGAATTCGTTCTCAGATCGAATGGATACATGGATTAAAGTTTTTTACAAATCCAAAATTTGAAAATCAAAATGGCCAATGGAGTAGACTATGAAACTTTTCTTTTGGGAGTGGGGCAAACGACGGAGTATGGACATCCCGATCCTTCATTCGACGATCTCTCCTCAGAATGGGACACGGACGACCCGGAAACTCCCTGCCAAGATAAAGTAAGTACAATATATATCATAGTATTGTATGTAGGTTCATTAATTAAATGTAGTGGAAACCCATAATATATGTGTTTTTAAGAAGGAGTCTAGATGGAAAAAGGTCAAGGTATTTTTTCATCGCGTCCATCCATTCATTCAAAATTATAACAACAAAGTTTCAAGACCATGGGTTCAACTAGCTGGACACCAAGGCAATTTTAGAATGGGAAGGAAGCACGGAACAATTCAAAAGAAGTTTTCTCAGAGGGAAAAGGAGGCATTTGAGAAGCTGATGATGGATCCTTTCTTAAAGCATTTTGTTCCTCAGTATTACGGGCATTTTACGGATGAAGATGGCCATGGTATGGGCAAGGGGAAGTAGTATTTCATTGTTTAGAACCAAGAAGTTTCGTTCAACCAATCTTGAACATTGATTTGTAAAATTCAGAATTTATCGAGATTGAGAAAATGTCTGCCAAAATTGGAGTTAAAGGTGTGATTATAACTATTTTCACTTAGGTATATGGTGTGGAGGGAAACTATATCTTCAACAGCCACCCTAGGATTTCGAATTGAAGCAATGAAAAGGCCAAATGGATCTTCATCGAAAGACTTTAAAAGAACTAAATCAGTTGATCAAGTAAAAGAGGCTTTCCACACATTTCACCAGGGAAACCCAAGCATTCAAAAACAGTTTGCGGAGCGTCTTAAAATGCTAAAGGAGGCTCTGGAAAAGTCACCATTCTTTGCTGCTCACGAGGTGCATAATAATTATCGATTTTGCTGGGGGTAACATTATGTTGAATATTCAAGCCAGATAGTTTTTTAGGTTATAGGCAGCTCCCTTCTGTTTGTCCACGACTTCACCAAAGCCTCCGTTTGGATGATTGACTTCGCGAAGACATGTCCTGTAACGAATGACGTTGCTCCTTTACGTCATGATAAAGCTTGGACATTGGGGAACCACGAAGATGGATACCTAATTGGCCTATCAAACCTCATTCGTCTGTTTGAGAACAACTCGAAAGAACATGATTAGATTAGAAGAACAGCGTATAAGATACAATTATATACATAAATATAAGTTTCTAATTTTTAAAAATGTAATGTATTTTTTCAATGTAGGTATCTCTAAATGAAAAATAGGCGGTCTTAATAATAAAAAGAATCGATCGGTGCCTACGTTTTTGCTTTTTAGTAACAGAAAATTATGTGACAACACCAAACACCACTAGCTCAATGAAACCCTCTTTATCGTACAACGGACAGTGCCCCCCTTCTGCTGACTCACAGTTCAACACACTTTATGCCAGACAAGTGCCTTTTATCGTACACGCACTATTACGCGCATGTGAGGTCGATCAAGGACAAGCATCACAATTAGAGCATTTTGAGATTATAAATAAAAAATGAGTTCAAATGGGAATTCGATTTTTACATACACAACTTAGGGTCAATGACACGAAACCGAAGCCCACAAATCACACCGTATGCAAAAATACTGCCTTGCAGTCCAATCAACTGAAGCGATGACATTTTTCGTTTTAATTTGCCTTGCCTACAGGATAAGTTTTGATAATTACCATTTTAAAAAACATTTCCGGAAGAAAAAAGTCACTTTCCTTCATTTTTTTCTTTCTTCTTTTCTTCATTTCCTATATATATCTCCCGACTACGTCTGCGATCATGTTGGCAGAATTTTTATTTTTAGGATTATAAGTTTTTCTTTTTCTTACTGCTGAATTTTAAAAAAAGAGTTCGAAAAAAATTATTTGAGTTTATAAATACCATAAAGTTTTACTGAAACCCTAAATTTAATTAATAAGCGATAAAATGGGAGTCGTTTATAGTCGCCCAAAACCAATGCACGACAGGGAAGTGATGTGCAAAACAATAAATTCTGCTCAGGATACCGTCGAAATCACAAACCATGGCCCTGAGAAGGACTGTGATGAAACCAGTGATTCGCCGTTCTACAGTGCCTTATCAAATATCGAGGAAACTGCGATAGACTGCGATGGATGGAGTACTGAGGAGCAAGTGCAAGCACGAGGGGAAGTGGAGATACAAACCAATCCTCCTGTGGATCCTCATCCAGATATTCAGCCTTCTCCGGAAAAAATGGAAACTGATCTGAATGAGACTTCTGTAGTCCAGGATATGGATGAGGAATTCACACCTCCAAGATTTTCTACTCCGTTGCGGGACACGCCATATGTAAATGGAAACGGAGGAGTTATTAATCCTCTGTCCAGCTCCAAAACTCGCTACAATTTGAGGACTGTTCGACGCTCGGTCTTCCCACCACCCAGCTACTCCTCTACCTCATCACAAACTGACGCATTTAGCATCAACGAGTCGAGGGTTATCCAGCTTGAGAGGGACCCTGAGGAAACTGTTTACAGCGACCTGAAAGACTCGGGAAAAGGATCCCTGTCCCAGGGGAAGAGGACAGGGAGACCACTTACTCGAAAACACGTGGAAAACGTCATCATGATAAAAGAGAATCCTCCAATGTACCAGTGCAAGGTTTGTAAGAAGCAGTTCAAAACGAAGTGGCATTCTCACTATCATGAATTCTGTGGCAAAGAAGGACCACTGCCTTTCAAGTGTGACTCATGTGAACTGGGGTTCAGGACCAAGGGCCATCTTCAATACCACCTTCGAACTAAGCATAACATGCAAATCGAAGGTAAAACTTTGTCTCAAATAATCTTTATAGTTAATTCATAATTTTACTTGCTCATTTTTAAATAACTCTCATGAAAATTCCTTTATTGTTTAATTCTAGTTCGGAGAAACTTTCCTTGCTCTCGCTGTCCCATGAAGTTCGCAT
This sequence comes from Seira ritae, assembly GCA_027744415.1. Lineage (NCBI taxonomy): Eukaryota > Metazoa > Arthropoda > Collembola > Entomobryomorpha > Entomobryidae > Seira > Seira ritae. Next base: position 1,093 of record JAHZNI010003665.1, on the reverse strand, counting down.
TTCTAAAGCAACTGGAAAAACACCTGACACAACACTCTACTTCCAATGAGGGTTCATGTTCCGAAAACAACGGGGTTAAGACGATTAATGGCAACATTGATGGAAATGTAGCTTCATCTGACCTCGCATTAGAGGAGCGGCAATACGAATGTCACAAATGCAAGAAGCGCTTCAAACGCTCGGACCATAGGTCAAGACATTTCAAGAAGTGCCGATGGGATGAGCCGACTGCTGATGAGATGAGGTCTCAACCTTAGAAATATATCTTTACGATTCATTTAAAAACGTATTAAATATACTTGTACTCAAGTAGATTAAGTTAGAATCGTGAAATTAACTATCCATTTGTCTATTATCGTGAAATATTTATAATTTCTGGAGGACCAAGGTCAACTGTGTACGATTACAATAGGAATAGTGATTGCTTGCTGTTTAATTTTGTCTTTGATATACTTCAATAATTCTGATCTGACAGCTTTCGTGCAAAATGTCAATTTCAATAAATTAGCTCAAAAAAGTTTATTCCATGTCCCTTTTCTGTTAATTTTTGTATTAACTGCATATTTTTAACTGTTAATCTGAATCTTTTTGCTGTGGTGCGAATACAAATCAAATAACATTGCACTATAAGTACATAAGCATAAGGGACCATGCACAAAGAAGCTTCGGTAAAAATGCCAAATTTTGAGACCCCCTCCTTCCCCATGTTACGGTGTTACCACTGTATGGCAATGTCACGCAGCAGTGACCCCCCTCCCTCCCCAAATGCCGAAGCTTCTTTGTGCTAGATCCCTAAGGCATAGAGACAGACGTGGCCCAACGCTACGGAATAGAACGAAAGAAACAAAGAAGTCATACGATGAGATGACAGTAATGAAATGACAAACCACAGCTGATGTATTCATGGAAAGTTGATAGTCTGTCCACCTTCACTTCTCTCTGTGGATGTACCCAGCTATTCCAGCACACGCAATTAGTATCAGTATCGCCTCGGTTCTGCATGGACTAGGTTGGGTTGACCTATTAATTGCGATGGATGCCTCCTCTGGTGATAATCATTTGTAAGTTTAAAGTTTTTTTCGTCAGCGGCTAA
>JAHZNI010003664.1:0-10393 GCA_027744415.1 Seira ritae | reverse complement strand
TAAATCATTTAGCTCACGATAAAATGTTTCGATAAAAAAAGAAGGTTGTCCAGAACGATTTTTCATGATTTTGGCAGTTAGAGTTTATTTATAAGGCTGCTCTTGGGTCAAAACCGCCCACTTTCTTTGCTCAACATGTATTCAAAATCATTTTAATCAAAAGCTATTGCACTTCATTACAGAATTCCAAAGCAAAGAAAAGCTACAGAGAAGTATGTTTTATACTAAACAATATTACATATACATATAGTTTGATGCGCATGCATGAACTTTCTCAGAATTTGTTTTCCTTTAACTTAAGCAGATAGACTTGGTGAAGATGCAGAAACTTTTCTCTTGACTAAAAAATGGACGAATCATGAATCAATTGATTCCACAAATTTAATGTTAAGAGATTTTATTAGTAAACAAGATTGCGTCTTTTGTGCATTTTGAGGAAAACAATAAATTTTGAATAAACTAAAACATCAAAAAAATGAAGTTAGCAGCGCCTAATTGGCAGAGAATCTAGATCGTTGAAGCGCATTTTTACTCAATTTTAAATGACACATGAACATATTATATATATCTGTTTTACTTACAAAAAATATCCAGCGCCTTAAAACAAAAATAGAGACAGTAATCATGCTTCATTATCAAGGTTCCCATTATAGTGAGTAAAAGAAGAGGCATGTCAAATTGTAAAACCTCAAAAGGACATAAATAAAAATTAGTGCATTTTATGTTTAAAAAAGATGCACTCGGACGAACATAATGTTGTATTGTTATAATGTGTGCTATGCATTGCATCAGATCAGTCAGCTTCTTTAGTAAACTTTTTGTTGACCATGCTTTGTTTTGTAAAATTAAAGATTACTTTAAAACCACAAGCCTTGTGTTCCATAATTGTGAGAATTCTTAGGTCGCAGTAGAATAGAACACCTTCAGCTCAATTTAACCCAATATTCTTGCATGTCAAATAGCAATCTCATTTTAGCCATGATATTTTTTCAGGAAGTCATGCTAAATATTAGCGCATCGCATCGCAAGAACATTGGAATCGCATCGCATTGGAAGGAAGTGGCTGAGAAAGTAAAGAACGATGCCTTTATTTTACATTCTAGTTTTTAGTCCTTCCAATGACTCCCTCATTTAGCAAGCTTGAGTGGGACCGTAGGAGGACTCTAGCGTATTGCACAAAATGCTGCGGTAAGTGTTGATGATTTTTATTTTACAGTGTGCTATAGTGCTAGTTGGCACTCACTAAAAACTTCAAGGTTACTGCTGCACTTTTTTCATCAGTGACTTTGGCTTGGCAGCACCTCACATAATACATTATCACGTGTTTGTTGATGATATATGATATGCCACAAATTTCTGGTACTTACTACATACCCGTTAGTATTTCCTCAACATGAGATTATAAAAAAAATTGAGTTAAATCAGGAAAAACGCGTTTTTGAGGACAAACTGGATGAAATGTGCAATAGAAGACTCTGGAGCAAAGAATGCTCCAAATTTTTTTCGTATATGATTATGTAAGTACTTTTCATGATACATAAATATTAATTCTTTAAGCATTTTAATTTCAAAGTTTTCGTAGAAACAGCAGAAGTGCAAAAGAAAAAAGACTGATTTTCTATTGCTTTTTGGTACTAAATTTTAATATTTTTGCAATAGTTTTAATTATTTCTGAAGTATTTCGACTGCTGACTCGAAAGAAAAAAATGTCTAAAATATTAGACTAGGTAGTCCTGGAATTTTTGATGATCAAAGGCGGCTATGTTACATGGATGAAAGGTAGCAGTAAGTAATGCATACTGGCATGTTTACGGACCTGTTCTTTTCGATCTGCAAAAAATGATGTTTTCTCTCCAAACTTCAGTTTTTATAAGCGTTCAAAATTAAAGGTGAGGAATCTAGGATCGAAATCAATTACGCACTCACTCAGACACTTCCAAGAAGACAGGGAGTAAAAAATATGATGAGGATGATTAATTACAATGCAAGCGCAGTAGCGAGAGAATGACACACGATGGTGTTCAATCATCCGAAACAATTACATTCCGGCCAAAAAATGAGTAAGTCGGTGGTCTAATGACGTCAGATTACAAATCTTACACGGATGTCCTTGTTACTTTCAGACGCAGAGGTATTCAGTTCTCTAGACAACTGGCCTGGCCGTGAATGGATGTTTCGATGTTTGCATACCTGAAGCCCTGAAGACGATTAAATTTGAAACTGTGATGCAGAAGGGGATTTTGAAAAGGAATCGTAAGAAAATATTTTTTAACAAAATCTATTCATTGAAATAATCTACTTGATTTTAATGCATGATATAAACGATTAATTTACCTACGTTACATTTTGTGTGCATAAATTTAATCAAATGGAAAACTAGACGTTGTGATATGATCTAGTTTCTTCGTTTCCTTCCGTGAATCACAGTACCAGTTCAAGTTTTATTTTGATTGTCATAAGTGAAATGAAGTAATATTACGATAAGGTAGTAACGAATTCAAGCCCAACATTTTCTTACGCATACACGGTAGTCAGTAGGATAATAAAGCATTATTAATCATGGTACAACACTTAAAATCTCCAGCTGTGAATTAAACCATAGTTGCCATCAAAACAAAGATAAAAACCCTATTAATCATTTTCATTCCTCTCTTTTGTATACAGTGATAGGTACAGTTATGAGATCATGAGTGTTCGGAATGATCGCTTTTTTCAAGGTGGAATGAACCAAATTTAAGAACTCCGTTGATTTGATTCCTTTGCAGCAGTATGCATTCTTGTCCTCTTCCCTTTTGTGTGTAACTGGCTGGCTTTTGCTCCATTGTCTTCTAGAAGGATTGATGGCACATGTAATCTCATTAAATTTTTTTTTCAGAGAGTGATTGCGCAAAGTAGACTGCAAACAGTAATGTAGAGTACGTATTTATATCGAGAATTTAAGAATGGATAAGTAGTGCATTTCGCATATTATCTGCATGAAATATTGATATTTGTGCGTTACACTCCATTATTAGAATGCAGGCTACCTAACCAACTAACTTACCTATCAATCTTGCTACATAATATTATGTGTATTGTATGTGGCTGATTGTGAGGGATTCTATTGGACGGAACTTGCCAACAAAATGCCCATGCCTAGGAAGGTCGTCCACGTCTTTTCGTGAGTGCTGCTTACAATGAGAGTTGAGCAGGTATTCTTGAATACAATGAATATACGTAAGAAATACGATTTTAAACAATATGCAAATGACATGAGGTGATTTATTTTTCATTATTATATTTCTGTATTGATCGCATTCATTTTTTTGGAGTTCTTTTTCTCTGTACAGGCTAACATTATTCGTTTTAGTAACTTTTAGGTTAATTGGTAGACTGTTAGGAATTTCTGATAATAAATAAAGCGCTGGCATTTATTTTCTGTGATCCAAAAGTCAGTACAATATTTTAATAAATCCCAGGCACAAACCTCCGTTATGAGCAAGAACAATGTCATACCCGATAAATAAGTTTTATTATCCCCTTGTAGTGATAAAGCCTGATCTTTGCAAGAATGCAATTACGCAAATATTCGCATCTAATGGGGCAAGTTGATACAGAAGAAAGCAGAACTACCTGCAATCGATCGTTAGGTATATCGGTTCTCTAATGTGATCATTATCTTCAAACTTTTGCAAGGTTAATACATACGCATTTCCTTAGTCCTTAAGGAACAAATGAAATGCGGTTCATGCAAAAAATAAATGCAAGTAAAATCCCTCAAAAATCGGTTTACAAAATGAAGTACGTCTTGAAGTTCAACCAAACTTTCGCTCATATGGATGCATCCCCAATTATTTATTTCGTCATAATTTCCTGAGAACGATCTGTTGCAGTGTAGGTAAGTTTGAAAGAGAGGGTAAGCGTTTCCATCGGAGTACCATTATGAGTATGAAATGATCCATACCTTAATTTAAACAGGTATACATAATATCCTATTGTATGTCTTTCATTAATGCAAAAGGTTTTTAAGTGCGCTCAAGAAATTTACAAAAGACCAGTCTACCGGCACATCGCACAATTATACCATATTGTATTCCGATATGGTTTGGCACCTGCCAAGGTTTTTTGTTGTATGCTTTCGGTCCATCCATACACGAACATGGCTGATTAAAAGATTGCCCATTCATCATAATCTCATCAACAAGATCATGATGCTGAAGGAAAGTCTTTACTTGATGATAAAAGTTAAGAGTAGCTTTAACCAGGTGAGCCAACGAGTGTGGAGGGGTGAACAAGATGCCGAAATGCGGAATTGAAAGGGGTGATCATAAAAGCATAAAGAATGACTTATGTCTACGGATCGACTTCTGTGTACATTGTTGGCGGCGTGGAGCAGACAACAAAGTAGCCGATAATGATGATTTGGTGAGTCACACAACAGTACTGTTAATAATGATGAATCTCTTGGTACTGCTTTAATAATAGGTATGAAAGAGTGAGTTGATCAGTGAAAAAAGTCCATGTGGGGAACCTTATCATCATCATTCAATTTTTTTATTACCAGCGTGGATTTGGATAGGACGATACTCAAACATGAACGATGGCTCATGTTTGACTTATTGTTAGCGGAGAGAAAATAGGGAGCAAGGAAAATATTATTATGCCAAATATATGTATGTATGTAACACAGCCATAAAAACTGTTTTCGGAAGGCATGATGATGGACATCGGTATGATGGAGCGGGATGTTGTTTGAGCTTTATCAAAGGCATTATCATTCTCCTCTCCGTTGACGTCATCGATATTGTCAGAAAAACTATATAAAAAACACTGTTGACTCAAATGATTAATGGTAGTGTCGTGAAGTAAAACCATTATTATATGAAATCAATTGAATGAATGTTACGCTCCTTTTGCTTCGATCCGTTCAGAAAGATTAAGCAAAGTCGAGCGACCGTCCGTATGTATGTCCGAGTCGACTCAACTCATTCATAGCAAAAAGGAGCTCATGGGTAGGTAACTTTGATTGGTTCTTAAATGTCTTTGCAAAAATAGTTATTATATGAAAACGTCTTGACAGATAAATGTAGGTATCATTGAGATGCAGAGTGCCATTAGATTTATGACAGGGCCGGAGATTCAAGATCCAACCAAAAGTAAAGAAATAAAATGAATAGGTGTGCTCCTCTCTTCGATTGATATTAGTTCCTGCAATCTTTTAGTTTGGTGGTCCTCGAATTCTTCGGATTTTTTTTCTCCGCGGACAGACAGAAGTCTAATAACATAAAAGCAGTCTTTTTTTCTTACGAGAAGAAGAAGGATGTAAAGCATGCATCTTCACTTTTCTACGAGAGAAGAACTCCAAAGTTGTTATTTGTACCATTAATCTTAAGATTTCATCGTAAAAATTGTAATGTTCAGGTTGATGATGATAAAAGTGTTTTTTCTGAGATCCAGTTTTTCAGTATCATTCTAAGAAAAGAGTGGAAAAAGATGATCATTTGAAACAGGGAAACGAACTCCTCAACTACTCTAACAAATTACATGAACCAATTCAATAATATTAACTCATTCTTTATTCTCCAAGTCCGAAAACGTGCATTCAGTAATCCATTAAAGTTTATGGGAATATTTTTTATTACGTGATGATCCCTATCGCTAAATCGACCGTGGCTGACTTGGACTTTTCTCTACTACTACTGCGGTGAGGATGAATTTGAAGCTGTGAGGGATGATTGAAAAAAATAATATGCCGTCATTGAGCGGAGATCTTTCACCTGGTCTGGGGGAAGTTAGTCCTTGTAATTTCCTTAATGTCTCTGCTCCATCAGGACGAGTCTGTGTAATATTCACCACATGAGAATGCTGCTGTTTGATGTTTGCTCACGTCTATACAAACAGTCACCCAGATATTTTTAAAGCCGATTTAAAAATTAAAAAATTAAAACAATGAAAATCCATATAAGAAAAAAATGAGACCCTGAAACATGAATAAAATTTATTTGATGGTTTATACTTACTTTTTCTTTGAAAACACTCTTCTTTTCAGTAAAGTTAAACGAGTAAAGCAAATGAAGGGTGTAAAATGTGCTTGCTTTCGTTTCAATGCATTTTAATCTAAGGTGTTAGCAAGATCAGTATGGCTTGTTTAGAATTACAGCTCAGCTACAGCCACAAATCCTTATTGTCAGAGTGGCTAAGGGAACCTTGAGAAGAAAAATAGGGTTGCTTGGGGAGCACAATAGCTCAAATTGCGGTGACGTCTTTAATAAAGAATAATTGAGGAAGAAAGGCAATTAGCAGGGCACGTGGGTAATGTAATCCTATATCGCAGCGATGTTATGCGATGGTTGCGGCTCATGCAACTCACACACGCACCTCATTCATTTCAGACGACTGACAAAGGGTTTCTACAGAAGCACACGAACCGTCGTATGTACCACCACATTACATTTTACCTGCACGGTCGGTCAGCAAGACAAAAGCCTTTCGCTGAAAAGTAGGGAGTAGGGACTGGATGAGAGATTGAAGGTTTAAGCCTGCCTACCCTACCTCAAACAAAGTAAAAGCATTCACATTTCACACCTACAATACAATGTTTTTTATGTGTAAGCGTGATACAGGTTTCAGCTAAACAAGACTTGGCTCAACATTCCTTCTCATAAATTCCTTTGGCTATATGTACAGCACAAGCACAACTGAAAAATAATATTGTGATGTGATATGTGATGCATCTTTTTACTCCCCAGACAATTATGGAGAGGCGCATGCGATGTACTCGTAAATATTGATATAATTAAACTGACTTTTAAAAGAGTATGTAGCTTTTTTTTGACCTCCCAGCGAAATATATAATATTGTGAAACAATAGTTGCCAGCAAAAGAATAAGGCCGTAAGAAGTGAACCAATGCAGGAGAAATATAATTAATCAAGTTAGATCTCACACAGCAAGCCTACTTCCATTCACATTTTATCAGCCTCCCCCATGCGGTTTTTCCTTGTTTTATGCTGTTGGGGAAAAATACAGAATGCCAATTTCAGCTGCCTCTTGTGGATGTTGCAACACATAATATTACGGTAGAAAGCTATATGCGACATAAATACGATCATAATTTTATTGGTTCACTTGCAGATCAACTTTGAAAAGCTATATCTGGGACGAGTTGCTCTACATGGCAAATACGCCGGAGGACCGATTTTGATCCTGAGAACAAGCATACGGCTATTCATTTTGCATTGGACATCATTATGCTAATTTAAATGCATGCAAAAACCAAAAGAAAACTATCATAATATTCTCAAGTGCGGGAAAGTGATATGTGATATGGAATAATAAAATGCGTCATTAACTTCTGCATACTATTGTTAAATCCACACACACACATAATATACTACAGTTCATAGGAAAGTATCCCTTCGCCCTTGATACGTTATACACTGCTATAGTACACCTATATATTTATAAGGAACTGGAGAGACCACCAAGGATGAATATTATATGATGACGGAACAAGGATTGGTTGCAATAATAAATATATTTAGCACTACGAATAATTCTAGACGGTTTGATTGAAATAATCTACCGCATGCTTTCTTATTTGGTCAAAATTGAGGAACTGGTTAAACGAAGGGTGCTTGGAAGAACCTGGTTAACTCAACTACGGATTTGTCATGCACATAAATTGCGAGATCACTTTTAAATCAAGTACCTCCCTCCAGGCTTCGTGGTGCCCGAAGAATAGATGAGGTCAGTAGAGAACCTTGATTCGCATTCGCAGAGCTCACATTTTCATTTCAAGAAAACGCTATGCAATGGGCTATAAGTTATAAGGCTTCAGTTATCAGTTTACCTATGCCATAAACATAAAATGTTGCAAGTTACAACAGAAATAGTTCGAGGTGGCAAAAGATTTCAAAGTCTTCATTAAGTTAAATGAATTTAGACTTTGAAGGGAAGGGGATGAACTGAAGGCACAACTATATGACAAAGTATATCTAGTAGCAACTTTCTCTGATCTGATGTAACGATACTGTCAGCATGGCATGAAGCAATTATGAAATAGCAGCTGAAGAAAATATATAGTCTCCAGATTTAATCATCTGATATGTACTGTACTGTACTCTACACATTTCTTTGACTTTACGCAATTTTATTGTGCTTTGAACAGATTCTTTTTATGATGACGCGTAACCATTGGGTTCATGTTATCGAACGAATGAAGTGAAATATGAGAGCAATCTTGGACTATCTCTTGATGATATTTTGCATGCACTCACCTCACAAAATACAATTATGCAACGTAAATCCTGCCATATTTTACCGTTGGAAGTTCAATTGGTTACTGAGATTATGAATAAAATGTGGGGCAAATAGAGTACATACATACCTACATAATATGTATGTTTCTGTTAATTCAAACGCTGACATCTCTTTTCCCAATTTTACAAAATATGAGTGGAGGTTACCGGTTCAATCTACTATCGTAATCGTAAGTAACGGATTGACACCGTTACCACCACACAACAAGAAATTGAAATGTTTTGAGGCAAAAAAGACCTATAGACCTTACATTCTCATCATTTGACTTGACATGCCTAGAAAAAACAACAAGAGATATATATATAATTACTTCCAGTTCTCAACTTTGCCTTCTTATCAAACTTAAAAATATCGTGAACAAAAACGAAGCAAGCTCTAGATTCTAATTTTGAAGGAGATGCAATTTTTCATATTATCATATGCAAATTTTTTCAGTGAGCCAACCAAAAAAATTGAATGAGATTATGTCAAATGAACAAAATTACTTTTCGAAGCAGCAAAGAGTCTCATAATCTACCTGCTACCTCCTGCATAGCATACACCACTACCACTACATCCTTTATAAATATAGTTCGTTCCCATTTGCCGCCAATAATAATTTATAATAGCTTCCTTTCGAATGAATAACTTCTTATTTCACATGAAGAAAAAAAACTCGCTCATTAAAAAATACTCATGGCTTAAAACGATTAGCTTTTGCTGAAATATTGCACAACTTTCTCTGCTCGTTTTGACAGCGGAAAATTGTTACAAGAACTCGAGAGCGTGTGGCGTGCAATATCTGAATTCTCATAAATTTTAGCACGCTCTGTCGTAGTTTGTAACTGACGGCAAATATATTTTGATTTTGACCGCTTTGTCTTCCACGGTAGCTATTATTCATCGATGACACGTGAAATGATGTATGCACAACATTCAGTAGAAAAAAATGATCAGATTTAGAACTGGAATGTAATGTCTCAATATCTGTCTTTTCGACCCACAAATATTTTCGTCTTGAGCAGATGCTAATTGTGAATGGTACCTGCTACCTATGATACTTACCTGGTATGCAAAATTGTAAGCAAATACCATCCTTAAATCTGACGAGTGACGACACAAAATCCGTTTTTAAAATCTCACGTAGCTGTATACAAAGTTAGAACAATTCCTTTGGTATGCATAATATCAGAAGAGAATCTTGTTTCTATTGATACTTCATATTTTTGGCAAAATCCCATAATTGGTGCTAATGAATCTGTAACAAAATCATATTGTCCGCGCTTCTGAAGTGCCTGTCTGCTGTCTATGCACCACAATATACATACAGCAATCTGAAAGAAATAGCGTACTCACATATTTTATATTCATAGAAATGATATAATCATGGATGCTCATGTTTTAATCTAAGAACATCAAGAGCTGTTCTATTGGTTTTGTGAATGCCATGACGAATTTTATCGCCAGGAAAAATCTTTATTCAAAGGGAGTTTTCTAGGTTTGTTCTTCTTTCCCCTATATTTCACATTCTCCTCTAAAGATTGACGTAGAGTTTAAATTTAGCCTCTAATTGAGTGTCAAAAACAACTTGATTAGTGCAAGAGTTATTCTACTTAAGTTGATAAGGGGATTCTTTTTCAAATAAAAATAAATTGCAAATTGAAGGTGTGGCGGAAAAAATCATTAGATAGAGAAAAGTAAATAAATATCTGTTTAAAAAAGCTTTTAAAAAATGCTAGCTTATCATTGATTCAAATTAATCATGGCTTCCTTCGCCAATAATTTCAACTCATTTGCAAAAAGGTTTCATTCAGCGAAAAAGAAGAAACCCGCTAGCTTTTTCTTAACCTGATTGATGCATGTCTCCAGTGAAATGTCTCTCCGTAAGTGACAGTGAAAATTTATCTAATAACTTGATCTCAGCATGTTTTGTATTATTAAGGAATCGTATTTCTTGCCGCATCACATCGTTCCCATAATAAAATACAGTCCTAGATACGTTATTTCAATCATTGTTATGTTATTAGTCAACTGGTCTTTAAAAGTAAAAGACTAACAAGTAAGTGCATTTAGCCAATCCGTCGTAACTTCGTATTCTATTCTCTATTCTGCAC